>CM075006.1:3533879-3559033 GCA_037576675.1 Pangasius sanitwongsei
TCGTTACTCCGCTCCTCTCGTCAGTGACCCGGCCCCCCCCGCCCGCTCCCCGCCCCCCCCCCCCCCCTCCCCGACCCCCCCCCCCCCCCCCCCCCCCCCCCCCCCCCGCCCCCCCCGGGCCCGGCGCCCCCGCCCCCCCCCCCCCCCCCCCCCCCCGGTCGTGTCAGAGCGGTCACGATGGAGTTTTCTGGCAGTTCTTCAGCCCCATAATCATCAAGGACATGTCAGAGATCAGCGCATATTTATATCAGTCATATGAAACCCAAGCGTTAATACGGCAGAACTTTCACGTGATAATAAGAATACATCAAATAATGATTATTATTCCACAGTGCTGCTGAATTCTGCCTTCTGATTGGTCAGGAGGTGTTGATTAACTGTCTATAATCACAGGTTTATTATATTAATTAATATTAGTTTGCAGAAAGGCGCTAATAAACTTATTATTATTATTATTATTATGTGCTTGTTCTACTACGTTATCATTATAACTTAAACACTATAATCTGAGGTTAATAATAAACTGATTAAAATAAGAACATATACGTTGTTGATATGTTGAAGGATTCTGTAAGGAGATGTTTATTTAACATTTTTCGGAAGGAGTCTCCAGTGTCAGTGCTTTGTAACAGTCAACACAGAAGGTTTTTTTTTTAAAATTATTATTATTTGTAATATAGACATTTCCCGGTTTCTCGGTAACATGACATGCTAGGTTTTTTTTTGTTGTTGTTGTTGTTGTTGTATGAACTTTAAGAAAGAGAGAGAAAAAAGAGAGGCTGGTGAGGGAACGACTGTTTATAGCTGCTATAACGTAAGTGAGAACAGGAATTAACTTGTTTTGCAGACGTTCCATGGCAGTATGCGTAACTATAAACGGATAAAAAAAAAAAAAAAGTACCATGTGCCATTCTTTAACAAATTATTTTTTTTTAAAAATTGCAATCATTGGCAAATTGCTGTGGTATAAAAGGAATAAAACACTTTGGGCCATGTGGTTATTTCTGGTTCATCGCACCACCTCACTGTTGATTAATTTCCTGTAACAGCACCACACCAAGTGTTTTATTTCTTACTTGTTTAACCTTATCCACGCACGTTTCCTAATAACAGCGGAACGCTGGGTGATTATAGAGTGAGTGATTATAGAGATTAAAAAAAAAAAAGATTGCTGTTTAGAAAATGTGTATGAGTAAAAAATGTTGTTTTTTTATGAAAAGTTCAATAATAACCATTATTTGATGCATTTCCATGATCGTTAAGCACTTCTGTTACATTGAGCATGCTGGGCCTCAAGCACGAAAACTTTAAAGGGAGAGTAAATGTACATTCGTTCTGGAAACGCCATTGTCCTGTGGCGCTAAAGAAAACAAAATTCACTCTTGTCTGTGCGCTATAAATGAATTTGAGCAGCAGAGCACTAGGAATGAAAGAGATTTGAAAGAGAAGTGTCTTCTTGCTGAAAAGGTCAAATATTTGGCTTGCTTGGTAATTACGGAAATCTCATTTTATTTATTTATGTGTTCGATTTATATATTTTTCTAACACCCAAGGTACAATTATGTAATTTAGGTGTTACATAAAAAAGAAAAATGCAAAAAAAAAACAACTTAACATTGTGTAACTATGAACGAATTTTTCGGAGCAGATATCTACATCCTTGTTAAATACTCATACACGCTTCAAATATTATTGATATTCCATTTCTACCAGAAAATCTTCCCAAATTCCCAAAATATCACGTACTGCAGCTTTAATCGAATGTGAACTAAAGTTGCAAAAGGTACAAAAGCTTGACAAACGCTTAAAAATGACAACTGTTTATCCTAATACTACTGCGCTTTCAGAAAATTTGGCAAGAGTGAAACTTATTGCGTCCATAAACAACTTAGAACATGTAGCTGTACAGCCTTACAGTCCCGTTCTAGTATAGTATAGTATTAGTATAGTATAAAGTTACTACTGTACTGGTGAGGATTAATATAAAAAGTTACTAATGTACATTCTGTGGCACTTATTTTGCGATCTATGGTGTCTGAATTGCAGTGCTACATGAGAATGATGTCCAAGGTGCTTTCACACCTATTAGTTTATGAACTAAACAGACCAAAAGGCAAAAAAAAAAAAGGTTACGGAGTGTCTGGGAATGAAAATGTGCTTTTTCATTTATTGGTGAGAAATTCGGCAACGCCAAAAAGGTAAACAGAGCTTTACCAAGTGCGTATAGAAATCTCAAGAGTCACACGAGCACAGGGAGCATGGAATTGTTAGATAATTACATGAATAACTCGTTTAAAACATTTTGTGTTTTGCGTTCAGCGTTTATTTCCTCTTTTTGTTCGTCGGTCCAAATCTTCCGAATCTCCGCATGGCATTTCTGCAGTGCTACAGCTCTGTCTTTTGGCTCAGTTTGCGCCTCGAGGCTCAGGCTAGCAGCTTGACTCTGTAACCAGGGTTGCCAGGGTTGCCATTTTAAAACCAAACTGATATAGTTTTGGAACAAGGTTGTAGGAGGAATAAGCAAGTCTGTGGGAGATACTATTTTAAAATAGTAAAAAGCCTCCAAAACCTGGTTTTAAAGCAAATACGTGCAATTAAATCTCATCAATTTCTGCAAACAAAGGGAACAATGTGAAAGTGCAAGTGTGGACAGTGTATCTGTGATGTACAGAATGATTTCTGTTTTGGAAATAACATTCTGGAGTGGATAATGTCCATAGTGCAGAGATAGCAAATTAGAAATGCGCGCACACCATGGTGAACTTGTTTCCTGAATAAAGGCTGCCAAAGACAAGAAAAATACTTACTTTTCCATTTTTGTGTGTGTGGTTTCTGAAATGTACTTGGGCTGGAAATTTCACTGAGACCTGGCAACCCTGACTGCAGCCCAAAACACATGGCATGTTTGATTCACTTCATCTAGTCGAGTCAACTCGGAGTCAAATCGCTTTCTCACTAGGGTTCGCTTGGAAGCGGACCGAGATCACGTCGCTCAGACGCTTTCAGACCGGTTGTTGTGTTCCACGCCTGAGTGTGATTGCTAAATGTCTAAAGAACCACACCGAGGCAGAGAACACATGAATAAACACTGCAGATGTGAAAGCACCCTGTGACTTTATATACCTGTGTATGGCTGAGATACTCCGCTCAACATGACGTCATTGCCTTCAGAGTGCGAACGTTCCCTCTGTACGCGCCAGCATTTCCTAATCCACTTTCGTTTACTCATGACCAGCACAAAAACATGCCTCGAAGAAAGCAGGAGAAAAACAGAGCTAAATTAGGTCAAAAATTCAGAATATACTAATCATCATTGGTACTTTTTTTTTTTTTTTTGCTAATATTCCTTTTTGTCTTAACAATGTTTTAAACCAGCGATACATGGCTCACGATTATTTTATTGATGAATTAATGCAATGATGAACCAAAGATCGTGTAATCGTAACTTCCTTCGTGGATCAGAGAACGTCTAGAGCGTTCCTAGTCCGTCGTTAGCTTTGACGTTAAGAACTCGTTGGTGCTGAATGTGTCCTTGTATTTGCATCTACTCGTGTCAAGTCCGTTTATAACGTCTAATAGAAGTGCCCTGATAAGAAAGTTCCACAAATCTCACGTTAGAAAAGTTGTCGGTGCAGCAAGGCAAGTCGCATAACCTGAAAAATATCAAAAGAAGTAGAGCAGTTTGGGTGCTGGTCACCCTCCCTGATTAATCAACAGCTACGCAAAAAAGATCCGCAAATTACCAACAACAACGGAAAAAAAAAAAAGCCTATAAAGCCTATCGCTTAATTGCTAAATTGCTTTTAAAATGTCGTCTGTGCTAACTTCGTTACGCCTCAAACACATGCATACACACTCAGCTCCACTCAACCTCACTGAATAGCATACAAAAAGTACACAAAGTTTATAGAACATCTAAGTATTTACAGCAGATCAGGTAGTCTTGGCATATAATACATAAAAAAATCAGTCCTGATGTCAATATTGTAAATAATCGACTTTAAGCTTTAGAAGTTCCTTTTATGTGTGCACAAAGATCACCCACTAAACAGGGTGTCTGTAATCCCCAGCCGTGCCTCTGATTGGAAAAGACGAGTGTGCAGATTGAAATCTAAACACTGAAAAGAAGAACGAAGTATTTCCGTCGCCGAAACCGAAGCAGGTGATCATTCACTTAGAAAGGGAAGACAAAATTCCATCTTTCAGTTTCTTCTTTGCACATTTCTCATCGCAAGCTTATCCTTGTAGTGTGTAAAACCTTCGGGGCCGGACGCCTCGTGCTCGTCTTTGACGCTCCACTGAGTCAGAAGAAGATCCTGCAATGATAATGGAGCGGCCCCTTTCTGACGCGCCGTACTGACACTCTTTCCCTTATCACCCCCTGTCCATCTTTAAACCTCTCCTTCCTCCTCTTCAGTGTCCTCCTCACCATCCTCCTCGTGCACGATATAAGACGCAGAACGACCGTGGGCAGGGTTGTGGGCGGAGCTTTGTGCAGATCCAACCCCGACCCTGGCAGCACGGCCCATTGCGTACGTGCTCCTTCGGCGCTCGGGTGCCCTCGGACCTGCGCCCTGAGACCTGCCCTCCAGGAAGTAGGTCACCATTTGACCTTTACCCTTTACGCTGATGTTGCCGCGACACACCAAGTCGTAGTCGTTCTGCAGCAGGCGGTGCACTTCCTCTGTTACCTACAGAGAAGATACAAGTAACATTATTATACAGAATCTAATACAGGACATTCTTCACTGTTTTGGTACTAACTCTCATAGCTACACTAGCAGTTGCTAGTCAACGTAAAATAATAAACAATGTGGTGGTGTGATGAAGCCGAGTCACTGTTACCAACCCAATATTGATTATTTTCCAAGAACAGCATGTCCCAAAATATTTCGGTTTGCCAACTGCTATAATTTGTATTCATTAAAGAATGACACATCATATATTTTATCCATTTATAGTTGCATTTCAAGTTGTGAAATGTCCGCGAAGCAAGATAGTTCACAATCTCATGTACGTCACCGTCTTTCCGTTTTTCCCTCTCTGTTTTTCTGAAGTTAATAAGACGAGAAAATGCAGCTTGTCCTGGTACTGAGAAACCGCAAAAAGTGCAACGTCTAAAGCCTGGATTATACTCGCGTTTATATACACAAAAATGGCTGCCACGTGCACCCTGAGGTCGTTTGGAGCATTGTTTGTGCACATCCTGAGAAATTATCGCTAGGCATCCTGCGTAAACAGTGGGGGCGCTGTAGCATGATACGACGTAGGACAAGAAAAAGCGTACTCGCCGCTTCCATGAAGAGACTGATTCAATAGCGTAACATACGTAACATCTACGCTGGTGAGCAGCTTACGCTGTTTCCACCGCCTTCGCAAGATACTGAAGACAATAAAGTAGCCTCATTCACTGTCGCCATTTTCATTGATGACATGCAAAACTGTAGCTAAGGAAGATATTCCGGATGTGGATGTGTCAGCCCTTTTCTGCCCCCTAGTGGATACAACTTTGAATATTCTGAGATATTGCAGACGACTAAAACTGTGATTTGTAGCTGCACTACTGTCAGAGCTGCTGTTGTAGAAAATGAATCAACACCTTCTGACCAATCGGATTTGAGAATTCAACAATTCTGCGGATTTGACAGCTGAGTGAGGGCTTCGCACCAAAAAAAAAAAAAGGTTTAAAATAAATAAATAATTAATTAAGGAAGAAAGGCATGCGGACCTGGATCTTTCCCGGGACTCCGGTACTGTCCATACGGCTGGCCACGTTCACCGTGTTGCCCCAGATGTCATACTGAGGCCTACGAGCCCCGATAACACCAGCCACCACTGGACCTACGTTTATACCTGTGAGCAAAGAAAAACCTCATAAATAGCGTGACAGGAATTTTCCAATGGCTGCTCTTAGAGGAATCTTACAGTGCGTGAGTCTTAAACATGCATGGCTACAGCTTACCTACTCTCAGGATAAAATCATTGTAAGACTGGTAGTTGATCTCATCAAGGACGTCGAACATTTCGATGGCGAAGTCTGCTATTGTGCTCAGGTGAGCTGAAGTGGACTTTTTAACCTGGAACATGAGAGTAAAAACTCTGACTAGTACAAGACACTCTAAATTTAAAGCCTATCTGCTGTAGGCGTCAGGTTGAAAACATGAGTTGTCATTCGTTTCTTGAGATATTTAACTCAAGATATTTGACACAACTATAGAAATGATTTATTTGGAAATAAACACACCGGTTAAGGGGAGCGCTAGTGACCAAAAGGTTGCAAACTTAAATCCCAGGACTGTCAGAGCGCCAGGAACCTGTATCTGCTCAACTAGATGTTTAGATCTGATTCTGCCTCGTTGCTTTGACTAGATGGCATCTTTCTGGACTGTCCAAGTAAGTAGACGCGCTCACCTTGCTGCCTGTAGTGGGAACCAGACCCACCGCTGCCATGTACGTGCTGCCGATGGTTTTGATCTTCTCGATGTCTTTGTAGCATTCCTTGTCCATGAGCTGGGGAACGAACAGGAAGCAGGATACATTAAGACCACATGACGTGCAGGACAAGTGTGTGATTGGTTGACGGGAGAGACGGAGACTGACCTCGTCGAAATCAGCGATGATCTCGTTGAGCAGACGCAGGCACTCCACGCCCATGTTGTTTCCGTCCAGCTCGATGTAGAAGTCGTTGAAGTTGGGAATGGAGGCGAAGAGCACGCCGACCTGGGAGTACGACTGGTAATACAGATCCTGTAAACGAATAAATAAATAAACGAGTAAGAATGTAAGTAAGACAAAACAAATAAACGAATAAAAATAAAAAACAGTTGTATTCAAAAGTTTTGGCACCCATCACCAAATATACACATTTTGTTGATTTTTCAAGTTAAAAGGATTTTTTTTTTAAGACAATTTTTTCTGCAAATGTTAATGCAAACGTTACTCGATATTGGATTACCTTAACAACTAGGAAATAACAAAAAAGTAATTTTGGCACGTGCAAAAGTTTGGACACCCTACCAAGTCAGTACAAAGAATCTATATTTTTTAATATATACATTTGGATTTGTAAAAACCTCGTCTCTCACCATGTTCCTGGGGTTGGACAGTAAGAAGTGCTGAGCCACGTGAACTGGAAGCAGATTGAAGAGAATCCTCCTGTTGTCCAGTTTCACCTTCTCCATACCGTCCCTCTCCTCCTCAGCCTGGACACACAAAACATCTCCATTTCGTAAGCGTTATCGTTACAGTGAAACTGACCAATCAACCCACTACCATCACACACATCACGCAGTCGCTCATCCGCCACACGCTACCAGGAAATGCCCTGCTAATGTTAACTCTTAAAGCACAGGAAAATAGACCGAGTCGCGTCTGTATTTAATTACTCTAATTACATTTTTAAGAAAACGTCATCATTTAATCATCAAGTATGAAAGCCTCTTCAACTAGCCAGCTTTCAGTACAGGGATACAGAAAGACATAGATTTATATTTTAAAAATGAATGAATGCAATTAATATTATTATTTGGCATTTCAAGTTGTTTCATATAATTAATCGTGCTCATTTATTATTTCTCTAGTCAAGCTTTAGGCTCATTACATCCATAATGCTTGCTTTTTCTCATTAATATACAGTATGTAAGAAATAATCTTAAAACTACTCTTTTTTTTTAATTCTCTTTCGAGTTTTATGTGTCGGTCAATGACAAAATGTGGTTTTTTTTCATTTAAAAAAGGTTCGTCGTTCTGATTTTTTTTTTTTTCTGTCTAATGAACATGTTTACAGGAAAAAAAAAAGTTTTTTTTATTGTATATTATTATTACACATAATTCTGAAATACAAAAGTGTCTTTCAGAACAATGACCTTCATCAATTCAAACATTTAAATAGAAATCGCAATAAAAGTGCAAATTAACATCCGGGGCATTTTTATAAGACTCTGATTTCTTTATATATTGTGAATTGTATTCAAATATCCAAAGAATCCTTCACATCTGCAGTGTAATACCAGTATAATTCTACGTTATCGGTAATTATACAAATGAATAACTTGGTGTTAGTCTGCTTTAATAAACAAACACGCAAACAAGCGCTAGTCTGTGTTTTATCTAATAAATAAATAATGAAATAATAACAAATTACTCAATGATAAATTATTGAATAAATTACTTTTATTCAATGCTGTCATTAACAAATAAACAAATGAATAAATAATTGAATACTACCCTGTGTTTTAAGTAAATAAATAAATAAATAAATAAATAAATGTTTTTGCTAAAAACTAAACAAATAAATAAATAAGCAAAACAAATAAATTTATTTATTTATTTATTTTATATTTTGAATAATACATATTCAATGCTTGTGTTTAAATAAATAAATAAATAAATAAATAAATAAATACATTTTTGATCACTGGTCTTTATTTATTATTATTATTATTATTATTATTATTATTATTATTAATTATAAAATCTCACAGTGTGAGTGAGTGTTTTCCTCAGGTGAGCACTAGATGTCAGCACAGAGCCAGTGTGTGTGTGTGTGTGTGTGTGTGTGTGTGTGTCAGACCGTGTGTATTACATTACGGGGTTGAGTGAGGACAAAGTTCAGCGAGGTTGTGTAAGCGTTGTGTCAGGAGCTCTTTGTTTTCTGTGCGTTTGTGTTTCTCAGCGTTATGTAATGAAGGCCTCAGGGCGGTTTCGCCTCTAATTTATTCCATTATGTGCTAGGCAGCGTTATCGAACATTCACATCAGCTCTGAAACAGTGACGCAGGCCTTTTACGCACCGCAATACCACCGCGGGCCATGCTAAAAAATAAATAACCGCTGTTTCTGTAGCAGTGAGCACTGCTGAACTCTCAGCCTCTCCTCACGAGTAAGAAAGCTTTTCCTAAAGCAGGTCGACTGTAGCACTAGTGTCTGCCCCGTCCTGCTAGCTACTAGCTAGCTAAACCTCACTGAACAATGATGGAGTGACAGCGAGATACGTAGATCTGTGAATATACAAAAAAAAATGAACGCAAATAATCAACAGAAATTTATACTCATAATTTATTCAAATATTTATCGATTACAAAGATTAGATCAAAATAAAGATATGCTAGTGTGTAAATCTGCTCTAGATTGGGGTGCTAAGCACGCCTGCAGCTCCGAGCACTCTGACATTCCGACTGAGTCTGAGATCATTATCATTATGTTCAGTACCATTTCAGTGATTGGCAGTTGGTTACGAGGTTCCGCCTCTTCGAGAGATCTACCAGTCATCATAAGGAGAAGCCGGGCTTCCATTACAATGACCTGTAATGATGTGTTATGGCATGTTATGAGGTGTTATGACGTGTAATGATGTGTTATGGCATGTTATGACGTGTAATGACGTGTAATGATGTGTTATGATGTGTAATGATGTGTTATGACGTGCAATGACATGTTATGACGTGTAATGACGTGTTATGGCATGTTATGATGTGTAATGACATGTAATGATGTGTAATGACGTGTAATGACGTGTTATGACGTGTAATGGCGTGTAATGATGTGTTATGACGTGTAACGATGTGTTATGACGTGTAATGACATGTAATGACGTGTAATGATGTGTTATGATGTGTAATGACGTGTAATGATGTTTTATGACGTGTAATGAAGTGTAATGACGTGTAATGATGTTTTATGACGTGTAATGAAGTGTAATGACGTGTAATGAAGTTTTATGACGTGTAATGAAGTGTAATGACGTGTAATGATGTGTTCTGACGTGTAATGATGTTTTATGACGTGTGATGACGTGTAATGACATGTAATGACCTGTTATGACGTGTAATGACGTGTAATGATGTTTTATGACGTGTGATGACGTGTAATGACACGTAATGACGTGTAATGACGTGTAATGATGTTTTATGACGTGTAATGATGTTTTATGACATGTAAGGAAGTGTAATAACGTGTAATGATGTGTTATGATGTGTAATGATGTGTTATGACATGTGATGACGTGTAATGACATGTAATGACGTGTTATGACGTGTAATGACGTGTAATGATGTTTTATGACGTGTAATGACGTGTAATGATGTGTTATGACATGTGATGACGTGTAATGACACGTAATGACGTGTAATGACGTGTAATGATGTTTTATGACGTGTAATGATGTGTTATGACGTGTAATTGATCATTTGATTCGCTAAAATATTAAATATATGAATAATACTGACACTTTGTGAAATCATTATTAAACATTTCATTGCCGCATTTTAATGAAATTTAAGCGGAGTCTTACAGTAATCACGTCATTAATATTCAGTACATTACAAAGGCTCAGTGATGTAAAAGAATAAAGGGCTGATGTTGTGTATTAGTTAACCTGGGTGTAATGTAGGTCACCAAATCATGCTGTGTAAATATGGGAAGTGCGCACACACACACACACACACACACACACGCGCATGCACACGTGCTCAGAGTGCCACCTTTCTAACCTTGGAGGGGTGCCAATGCTAACTGAGCTAACACACAGTAGTGAACAAGCTGGCAGCAAACACACACACACACACACTGTGCCAGTGCTGTAGAAAACAGCATCGTGAAAATGACCTCAGTGACCCCGAGTCATTTCATCACAGCACACTAATAATAAAATAAGAACACCGTGTGTGTGTGCGTGTGTGTGTGTAATGTACGACATTTCACTCACATTAATCACACTGTAACACTCACTGAAGTACTCCTACATGTGTCTTTCTAACTGCATTTATACTTCTATAGCTAAATACATCACAGCGCTGTTCGATACTCCATTCTGATTGGTCAGTTTTTTCCTATGCTTTCCTTCCTTTCACTTCTTTTCTTCCTTTGTTCATTTGTTCCTTCCTCCCTTCCTCCCTTCATTCATTCATTCATTCATTCATGTTCCTTCAGTTCCTTTTTCTTTCATTCTTTCTTTCTTTCTTTCTTTCTTTCCTTTGTTCATGTTTCTTCAATTCCTTCCTTCCTTTAATTCCATCTTTATCCCTTTCCTTCCTTTTTTGCTTACTGCAACACTCCTTTTCTATTTCCCCCCCATTTTTCTTTCTTTTTTTCTGCACATCTGCCCTTTCTTGTGTTCACACTCTGTATGACTACGGTGTGTACAGTGATGTACACTGTGATTAGTAATATGATCATTTCTGTACTTGGAGAAACTGAAATGTATGTGAGGGTTCTATGAGTTCTGTGTGCTGGTTCTATGGGTTCTATGTGAGGGTTCTATGGGTTCTGTGTGAGGGTTCTATGGGTTCCATGTGAGGGTTCTATGGGTTCTATGTGATGGTTCTATGGGTTCTGTGTGAGGGTACTATGGGTTCTGTGTGAGGGTTCTATGGGTTCTGTGCAAGGGTTCTATGTGATGGTTCTATGGGTTCTATGTGAGGGTTCTATGGGTTCTGTGTGATGGTTCTATGGGTTCTGTGTGAGGGTACTATGGGTTCTGTGTGAGGGTTCTATGTGAGGGTTCTAACCTGAGTGGCCCAGAGGAAGTCGAGGCGCAGTTTGAGCTCGAGCTGGCGTGAGTGCAGAGCCAGAGCGCTGGAGAACAGCAGAAGAGAGAGGATGGGCTCATACGAGCGAATGTTCAGTGACCCTACACCCGCGCTGTGGAGAGAAAACAACACAAGTGTCACTTCTGTATTCTGTCCATCCTTTCTTTCTTTCTTTCTTTCTTTCTTTCTTAGGGCTTTTGACATTGCACTTAAACCTGGGTTATCGTCGTTCTAAACCCCACTTTTAACCTCGGGTAGAGGACCGTTTCACACTTGTTAACCCCGGGTAAAGTATGAGCAATGTGAAACATGAAACAAGATAACCCAGGATTCTGTTTACCCGGGGTTAACTCTTTCAAGTGTGAAAAGCCCTTTTCTTTCTTTCTTTCTTTCTTTCAAACCAATAACATGCGAGTGATATTCTCAACTCAGGCAGCTACATCGTTTTTAAATGTAAATACATATTGAAAATGTTTTTATTTTTTCGATTTATTTGTTATTTCTTTAAAGCCAGAGACTTTCAACAAAACGCACTCGTTTGTTTGTTTCTTTAACCATTTCTGTCTTTTTTTATTTATTTAAATATTTTGATGTATATTCAGGATCATAATGTTGTTGAAAGCATTCTAAATATCCAAGCCTGAACCTCCTGGCAGAGGCAACCTGGCTCTGGTACTCCGAATTCATCACACTGACTTTGTGTTTCTTTAACCATTTCAGTGTCGATGTGGAGGGCTCAGGAATGCTCCCACGATTATTTAACACACACCCGGACCCTGACGTGCAGGAACACACACTGTAGCGAACACCACTGAGGGTCATTTATCTAATAAGTTCTTCTGATATACGCTCCAAGTGGTGTAAAGAGAGGGGCGAACTCCTCGAACCCACCTGATTCGACTCAACTCGAGTGTGTTAATGAGCTCATGAGCTGAGTCAGGTGTGTTAGAGAAGAGAAAACACTCCACCGTGCCCTGCTGTGAGTCAAACACACACATGCCGAAGCGCACTTTAGTGTCTCTCTGCTTTCTAACTGCAGCCCGTCTGAAATAGAGTGCGGAACCAAAGCACACCGAAGTGAGCGCTGCAGTCTGGAGCCTACAGGAGTAAAGTGTACGTGAGGAAACGTAGCCGGAGACAAAGTGCTGGAATAAAAGGTCAGACTGAGACAAAAAAAAGAACACGGGAAACCTCCGGGGCTTCGGAAACCATCTGCTATGAACAAGAAAACTTTAACATTTGCATATTATACTGTAAAAGATAGATGTGTGTTTCTTATTCATCCCTTCGAACATCACTTTTTTAAAATCTTTTCTGTTCACTCTTCCTTCCTTTTAACCCTTTCAAATGAGTTTCTGTTCATTTCCTTTCTTTCCTCTTACCTACCTGTCTGTCTGTCTGTCTGCCAAAGGTTTACATACACCTAGGCTAAAGACATCTATCTATCTATCTGTCTGTCTGTCTGTCTGTCTGTCTGTCTCTCTGTCTGCCAAAGGTTTACATACATCTAGGCTAAAGACATCTATCTATCTATCTATCTGTCTGTCTGTCTGTCTGTCTGTCTGTCTCTCTGTCTGCCAAAGGTTTACATACACCTAGGCTAAAGACATCTATCTATCTATCTATCTATCTATCTATCTGTCTATCTATATGTCTGTCTGTCTGTCTGTCTGTCTGTCTGTCTATCTCTCTGTCTGTCTGTCTGTTGGTCTATCTGTCTATCTCTCTGTCTGTCTGTCTGTCCTGTTGGAAGTTTGGACTTTCTGGCTGATGTCTTGAGGTGTTTCTTTAGTATTTCTAGGTAATCCTCCTTCCTCATGATGCCATCTATTTTCTGAAGTGCACCAGTCCCTTTTCCAGCAAAACACTCCCACAACACAGTGCTGCCATCCCCGTGCTTCACAGTTGGGATGGTGTTCTTCAGATTAAAATCCTCAGCCTTTTTCCTGCCTATAAAGCACTGATCATTATCTTCTGACCAGAGAACCCTCCTCCAAAAGGCTGCTGATCACCTGCAAGCTTCAGTCTGGTTTTTTTTATGCCGGTCTTAGAGTAGGCTCTTGCTTCTTCCTTGCATGACAGCCTTTCAGGCCATGGTGATGTAGGACTCTCTTAATGGTGGATGTACATACTGTACTTTGATACATGATGCCTCCAGCTCCTTTGTTGCTTTCTTGGGTTTCAGTTGAACCTTTCAGACAAAAGTTTATTCATCCCTTTAAGTTCATTAGTGCCTCTTTCCTGATCGATGCAGTAAAAAAATAAAAAAAAATATTTTATATTTTTTACATTCTCAAAAAAAAGATCAATATTTTCTCATATTTGTTCGAGTTGACAATTTGATTTATTATGTATAACTTTTATTTTATACAATTATACAATTTATTTGTCATTTTTAGGACAGGTGCTAATCATTCTAGAGGCTATCCATTAATCCATCCATCCATCCGTCCATCCTTTCTGTCTCTGCATCTCTCCCTCAGTGTTATATAAGAGGCCGCTGTGCTGAGTGGGCGGATGTTTTGTGTCCTGATTGATTACGTGTGGCTCTAATGAAGCTCGGCTCATCTTCAAACACTTTGGAGAGGTCGATTAAAAAAAGGGGAGCGCTTAAACACACAACTTCATTACAGCGGATTGACATATCTTTTAACTATCATTATTATGGAAATCTCCCTGAATCTGACCCATGGCCTATTTCTCAAACAGCTGGAAAGAGGACTGGAGCTGAGACTTTTAGGGGAACACGGCGACTTATATTTAGGCTTAACACACACACACACACACACACAAACATAGTGTAGGTCACTATCAAAAATAGCATGCCCTGAAAGAGCAGCACTAGCTGAAGGAAGATACACATGGACTCATTACAGTGATTAATGCTTCTGCTGTGTGTATGTGTGTGTGTGTGTGTGTGTGTGTACACAATCATGTATATGTATTTAGTTTTGTAACCTAAAACCTTAATGTTGTGGATGAATAAAAGATAGCAGGACTTACTCACTCACTGAACTTTTACTAAAGTTGGAGAAAGCTAACTCACTTGTCCGACTCTCAGCTCTGTGCTCGGATTAGTTTCTGTCTAAATCTCATCTCTAAATCTCATTTAAATTTGTAGACAGCAAGGTCGTGTCGGGGAAAAGTTCCTCGTATTCAGAATCGGGTTACGCAGCTCCACGTTCAGATGAATAAAATCAGCTGCGTGTACAGTAGATCACATCTCCGAGGTTGCCAGATTTTTCTGGAGTAAAAGCATCTGAGATGGGGGTATTTTCAACACTGTCTTTAAACCCAAACAGTGGAAAAAAAAAAAATCAAGGATAGAAAATGCGGACTTAACAATGAAACAATGTTTGTTTTCTTTGCTGTCAAATGTACTACGATGTAACATAAACACGAGACACAATTTAAAAGTGTAAATTATAAATGACTAATATGATGATGCATGAATGAGAAGATGGTGAGCATTTAAATTAATCTAACAGGAGTGTAGTGTATCACTGATATATTGCTGGATGAATGAGTCCTTATTGTAATTATTATATTAGTCACTGGTTTAATGGAACAAAATGGCTTCCACATTCATCTTTCAGCATCTTATAAATATTTAGATCGATTACAACAGAGAGATTAGATTATTTAGATAGATTATTAGATAGATTATGGCAAATAGATTAGAATATTAAGTATAATTTAGCAGACAGATTATAATTTTTTAAGAAAGATTAGACAGATAGATTAGATTTTTTAGATGGAATAGATTATTTAGGTAGATTAGACAGACAGATTATAACAAATAGATTAGATATTTTAAATAGATTAGACAGATAGATTAGATTTTTAGATAGATTAGGCAGATAGATAATTGGATAGATCATAACAAATAGTTTAGATTATTTAGATAGATTAGGCAGATAGATTAGATTTATTTAGATAGGTTAAACAAATAGATTATAACAGATTAGATTAGATTATTGAGATAGATTAGACACAGATTAGATTTCTAGACTGATTAGACAGAGAGACAAAGATTATAACAGATAGATTAGGTTATTTAGACAGAGAGAGATTACATTATTTAGATAGACTATAACAGATAGATTAGGTTATTTAGACAGAGAGAGATTACATTATTTAGATAGATTAGACAGTCATAAATGATTCAGATTATACAAGTAAACTCACTTTCGTCTCATTTATTTTGTTCATAAAGAAATTCACTCCATGAGATGAGCAATGCCTCTGATTAAGAGTTCTTTCTTTTTCTTTCGTTCTTTTTTTTTTTCCTTCCTCCCAGCCCTATCTTTGAGAGAATTAAATAGCGCTGAAACACTGTATTCTTTAACACACACACGTGAACATGAACGTGAACTCTGACCCGGTCACGGTTCGGCGATATCCACTCAGCTCCAGCACGGTGATGAAGCTGACGGCTAACACGAGCAGCAGGAGCAGCTTGGGCAGCCAGGACACTCGCAGGAACAGTGCCATGGTAACCGTGGCTATCACACACGCCAGGAAGGCGTACTGCACCCCGTCACACGGCAGCTCCGGCATGGTGCGGTTAGCTCCGCCCACCATGTCTATGATCACTATAGAGGTGTTGGAGGTGGAGGCCCAGAGCCAGGGCATGCAGCCCACCTGGACAGGAAACAGCGGTTACACACTCATCTGGACTTCTCAACCTTAAACTCACTTCCTGACAGTCTAACAGTTTACTAACTGTTAACTAACTGGGAATTACTTATTTAATGGAATATATTAAGATATTATTTTTCTCTCCTATTATACTCCATTGTAACTGCGCTAGCACCTACAAAGTCTCACCTGTCACATCAGAGCAGCACAGAACCGCTAACTGCTAACTGCTAACCACTAACCTCACAGGAATAAAGAAAATACAGCACCAGAATTGTGGAACACATCACAAAATATTTCAATATTCAACATATTTAATGTGTTTTAGCATGAACTTTTCCTTTAATGTTGACAATGATGATGATGATAACGAAGTCTTACCACACACGCCTGCGCCACAGCGTAGATTAGCAGCACTATTAGCACGCACAGGACCGTGCGGATCTGAATGGTGAGGCACCCGGGAAAACACTGAGTGAGAAAGACACACACACACACACACACATTAATACAGAGAATTCAAATTCGTAAATCCACTTATAGCGACGTCAAATGACAAGCAGCAAACTTGATAAAGACTTTATTCTGAACAAAAGGAAACGATTAGCGCAAATTGACTTTGAAAGCACGTCAGTGTTTCTCCTTTCATAGCCTTATTAAGCTCTTAGATAATTAGTTTTTACTCTATATTTCGGTCATTTCGTTCAAAGCTCACAAGACAGATGCTTGTGAATTTGAGGTCAAAGTTCATCTGGATAAAGTCGACATGCCTGGAAGCGAAAGTAGCCGCTAACTGAAGAGCTAACTGCCTTTTCTACCATGAAAACATTTCATGTTTTTTCTGGTAGCAAGTAGTCAAAAATCCTAAACGCTATGGCTAAAGCATAGATGTTGACACCTCTACATTTCATACACAAGCTATTGCCATCCAAAATGAGAAACTAATCTTAGAAAACATTTCATTTTTAGCTTTAAGACATCTGATTTGTCATAAATCCTTCTGTAGTTAGATGTGTTATTTGAATTTTCATAGGCTACAACACTAGCTTGGTGCTACCAGTGAAACCATAGCTACTGTCAGTAAACTAGCATAGAACGATCTGAGCGACCTGAGTAGCGCTACGCTATGCTGATATGAATGCAGGGTAGTAAAACATGATCGTTTAATAGTTTACCTGCACTCTAGTGACATGAAGGTACATGATACAAGCTACAAGGAAACAGATGCAGAAAACCAGCAGCACCAACACTACTGTCCCCCTAAGATTCAGCAAAAGAAAGAGGGGAAAAAAAAGAGGGATGACATGTTAACAGAGGGGTCAGAAGAAAACGTTTAAAAAGAAAATTAAAGCAAACATAAAGCAAGAATAACTGATAATTAGTAAAAGGCAAAGACAGGAGCTAGCAAAGCTCAGTTAGCATAAATTCAAATACATAATAAAAACTGCCTCTCTGCTAGCTTTCGATTATTATTAGCAATAAAAATGTTACTTCCTCTAGACTTTGATGCTCGATAATAGAGATTGATAATGCTAGCAAACACTGTTAGGATTAGCTTAGCATGCAAGGCAAGTGCTAAGAAAATAGATAAAGTAGATACTATAGATTTACTGTGGCATGATGAGAAGGTAGACAAGGCCCAACAAGGCAGCGAGGATTAGCGACAGCACCACGGCGCCGGTGAAGTACTCGTCATGGATAAGGTGATACTGAAAAGAAAACGGAGAGAGAGATTAGATTAGAGATTAGATTGGTTTCCTTATTTATATACAGTATATTAAATATAATACAGTGGAATTAAAGGAAAACTCCAAAGTTCATATATATATATATATATATATATATATATACACACACACACACACATTATATATATATATATAGTATCTGTACTGTGTTTGTGTGCATGTATGTTGAAATCTCTAATCTGATTAATCTGATGTTGATTAATTCTCTATAACAGCAGCTCTGACAATAGTGCAGCTACAAATCACAGGTTTATATGAATATGGTGCCATTTTTATAGTAACAGCTTACACAGGGACTTGCTCTATATAATATAATGCTACAATGAAAAGTTTAATCATCGGTAAGGAGATGTTTAATTAACATTTATAGAAGGAGTCTCCAACGTCAGTGCTTTGTAACATTCAGAGGTCAAGGTGTAACTTAAATGACTGTTTACACCTGCTATAATGTCAGTGAGAACAGGAACTAACTTGTTTTGTGGAAGTTCCATAGCACTAAATGACTGTTTATAGCTGCTATAATGTCAGTGAGAACAGGAACTAACTTGTTTTGTGGAAGTTCCATAGCACTAAATGACTGTTTATAGCTGCTATAATGTCAGTGAGAACAGCAACTAACTTAGTTCCATAGCACTAAATGTAACTATAAAAAGATAAAAATACAAAAAGTTGTAATAGCTGGAAAATTGCTGTCGTATAAGAGGAATAAAAGACTTAAGGGTGTGCTCTTATTGGAAAAAAATAATCAACTTCAGGGTTGTAACAGTAACTCTGCTTCATTACACTTCATCCTGAAGTGTTTTATTTCTTACTTATTAAATCTTCCACTGAAACAATGCAATTAAGCTTGTGCTTTGAACGTCAGGTTGAAAGTGACAAAATCTTCTCACTGAAAGGATGATGTTTACAGATTTAGTGAATAATTCACATGTGAGGCAGTCTAGGTAAACCCATTAGATGTTGCTGTGGTGATGTTTGGCAAAACAGCCAAAAATAATGAAAAATCACCCCTTGTATTTCACCCCTTTGATGGTGTTTCAACACCTGGATACATGCATACATACATGCTGAGACCCTTAACACAAAGTAACATGGTGACTAGAGGTGTAGTGATGCATCATAATGCAAAAATATGATGATGTGCATCATGGAAATCAGCATTCTATGAATTATGCATCTAATGCAATTGCACAGTTTGAACAACCCATAGAGTTAAAATATATAGAGAGCACACTGGTCAAATGGCCACATTCTTTTGTGGAGAGCCTGCACCATTCCTAGGAATCGTCATAACAGTTAAAAACAGCTCATCAGTAGCTCTTAAATGGCACCAGCCCCATGCTGCTGCAATCTACAGTGCCTGAGAAAGAGATGGTGGAAGTGGGCATTTTAGCCGACTTTGGAGCTCTATTTCTGGTTAAAATGACTCAGGCGCTACTACGGAGCTCTTTATGTTTCCTGTAGTACATTTTGTTTACAATATAATGTTTTTTTTAAATTTATTTAGCTTTATAAAGATAAAATTGCACATTGATTTGCATTGTTTATGATCCAGAAATAAAAAACATCTTTTTCTTTGTTCAAAATATTCTTTGAAACAAATTGATTCGAATTGTGAAGCCATAATTGGGAATCGAATCATGACCAGAGTGTATCATTACACCTCAAGTGGAGACCATATGACACTATAAAATGCTGTTATTAATGGCTGCCATTTCCTTTGGAACCTTTTCACCGAGTTTGGCTTAGTTTCTTAGAGTGAAGATGAACGCTGGTGGATAACTGGGGTTTGCTTTGGTGAAAATCTTGCTTTTCTGCCTATGACATACCTCAACTTTAAGAAACCATAAATATATTTCACCAAAATGACACTGAAATGTTTTTATTTGCTTTCTAACCTTGCCTTGCGTCTGCTTGCAAAGATGATGTTGTGGAATGAGCCATTTTAAGAAATGCAGCGTTAAAAACAGTCTGTGACTAAAACCTCGCGAGCTGTGCGATTTCCTCACACGGTGAACGAAACACATTGTTGGACAGCTACGTGCTGTAGTGAATCAGACGTGATCCTAATCAAGTCAGTCTGTAATCAGAAACCGGCTGTCAAAATGTCCGCCATGCTCCTGCACTGCTAGAACTTTCCTTCTGGTTGAGAAATATAATTCAATTCAGGAAATGTTTATTGATGTCCTGAGGTGAAATGCCCTTATAAGTGAGTTCAGAGTAAACAGGATTTCTGCTCTTTTCTCACTTTCTCAGTGTGTGATGTACGTGATGTAGTTCTAATAAATCAGGTCTTCTTCTGACCTCCAGTTCCATCGCTAACTTACGCACACTTGATGATCTAATGGGAGGCTGTAAAATGATAACGTTTAGGAATTATGGATGTGATGAAGCAGCTCACCCTCCTCTCCCGCTCTGAGCACTTGTACATGAGCGTGAGGAAGCGTAAGTCAGCTGTGTCCGACTCTGTCTGACGCGCCTCAATCAGACGGCCGATGTAGCGGTTGACCCGTGTCCCGGGGCTGCTCTGGGTCACGTTGGCCGAAACCGAGGTCCGATTACGGAGCTTCTCTGGAGCCGAGCGCAGAACTCTCCTCTGTGGACACAAGGCAGGACAGAACTCTATTGTCAGTTCAATTATACTTTTACAATATTCTCACAAAGCAGATTTACAGAAGTCAAGAACCAAAAGATGTAGAGATTTGTATTTGGATTTAAATAAATTATAGTAAATTGCACTGACAGTGAGTATAACAGCATTGTTCAATATTAACCCCTTCAGGATCTGGGGCTATTATGGCCATTTTTCTATGATTTCGGTTTTGCCTGTATATAAAACCTTTAAAAATATTTACCATGCACAAATCTGGAAGCCGTGTCAAAAGTTTTATTCAGTCCAGGAGCTATTCTGATATTAACATGTGTAAGGCAATGATACAAAATAGAATCAGCATAGCCAGTGTTTCTCCTTTAAAAAAAAAAAAAACAGCAGACAGACCTGAATATATTTTAGTGTAAGGAAAACAGGGCTAAAAATAAAGGAGAACCCTACTTCCTTCACATCAGGAAGCCTCCGCAATCAATACTGAGGCACATCAGAGGAAGTCTCCAAATCAGACGCAGAAAGAAAAGAGTGCACGCTGAAAAGGTCATTCACAGCAGTGTGTGAGAAAGAGAGAGGGACAGAACACAGAAGAGAGAGGGTGGTAATTATAGAGATGTACAGGGAGAGAGAGAGAGAGATATGAACAGACAGACAGATGGAGAATAAGAAGGAGAAGAGAGGAGGTCGGATGTGTACTGCTGAGGAACATCACACTGGGGAGGCGGGTGAGAAAGAAAGAGAAATGGAAGTGGAACAGTGCGAATGGAAACACATTCCTGTGATCCTGTGTATGTGTGTGTGTGTGTGTGTGTGTGTGTGGGTGTGTGCAAAAATGGTAGCTTGAGACAGCAGACACACACCTCACACTACAGCTGATGGTTGTACCTGGATTTTTCAAGCTGTATTTTAAATGTAACCACAACATGACCATAACGTAACCATAACCATAAAAATAATGTAACCAAATTATAACTTTTACAATGATAATGTAACCATATGCTTAGCCATAATGTAACCGTAACACAACATAGCAATAATCATAATGTAACTATAACATAACCATAATATGACCGACATAATCGCAACCTAAACCATAATGTAACCATAACATAACCATAAGGTAACCATAATGTAACTGTAGCCATAATCATAACTATAAAACAACCTTAACCCAACCTAATTACCAACATGTAATTAGCCACAAGTAATCATATAAATACACACACACACACACACACTGAAAGTTTTGGTACCTTGTCCCCGTCCTCGCAGTTCATCACGTTGGAGAAAGGGATCTCAGCCTTGAACATCTTGCGGCAGTGCATGAGCTGCACCAGCAGGTAGCACACCGTTTTAAACTTCATCTTTTTGGCAGGTTTGATGTCAGAAAGGATCAGTCCAGGAAAGATCTGAGAGTGAACGCAAACAGGAAACAGGGAATCAGGACAGCTTATTGACTCAGAGCTTTACTAGCCTCATATGATGCTGTGGCTAATGCTGGATAAAAACACCATGTTCAGGCTAATAATTGTAGCTAGCTAGTTTCTATTTCCTTTCACTGTTAGCAACATTTTGTCGCTTATGAAAGAATGAATGAACCAATAAAAAAATGTTACATTTGTAAGCATTTTGTTTATTTCGTTTAAAACGTTATTGCTAAGACTTAGCAGAACAAATCCAGCACACAGTGTTTCAACTGTATTGCTTAAGTTGCTTCTCACGTTTGTCTTTCGCTGATATTTTCCATACATTAGAATTCAGGCTAAGAGGATTAGCTAAGAGGATTGATAAGAGGACTCTCTTCAATTCCTACCAAAAGCTTCTTGCACACACTTTACAAGCTCTTCATTTGAGTTAATTCACTGAATTAAGTCTTAAAGGAATTGCGGAAGATAATGACGAGATTTATTTTCCACAATCCTCCTTGTAGACCCACTGCCAGCTCACAGTCAAGCTTCAGTGTCTCGCACATGCATTCACCCCCTTGAATCTTTCCACATTTTATAGTGTTATACCCTGAAACTGAAGTTTATCATGTGGGTCATGCTAATAATTGGTTAAGACACTTTGCTCAAACAGATCAGCTTCCAAAAGCTTCAACTTTCATGCCAATATTGCCATCAACACCATCGGACTTGTCATCTCGTAGAATCCTAACTAGCCGAGCCAAGTCTCTGCAGTAACAACGTTGTAGAGCTGAGTTGCATTCTGGGACTTTGCACCACTGTCTCCATTGCGCCTGTGCTTTAATTTCTAATTAATATGACTGGAAAATGATGAGCGAGATAAGAAGGGATTACATATCATGGATCTACATGAAGCATGGTGGTGGCAGCATCATGTTGAACGTTACCCTTGGCCTTTTTTGTTGCTTCTCTGGCTAATTCCTTCTTTACCATGTGGGTTGCGCTAATGATTGGTTAAGACACAGCACTTAAATTTTGAAGTCGTTTCTCAGGTCACTTAAATAAGTCACACAAAAAAGTCACTGGGAATTAATTTTTTTCCATCCTGGAAGACTGAGGATAATTATCAGCCAATCGTGGAAGCGTTAGCAACCCTATCAGTCAATAAAGCTTTTCTTTTCAGCAATATTTCAGTAACTTCTAGAACAGTACAATAGCAGCATCATAATTATATCATTTACATCACGAATACTCTTTGAACGTGCTGTAACTTGCCACTCGCAGCAATCAGATCAATCAGCATAGCAACTTACAAAATGTTCCAAATTGCTTGCAATGACTTTTTCCCACCAGAGAGGCCTCCAAATCCCCAAATCCCAAATTCCCAAAAGTAACACACATTTAAAAATAAGATTTTGCACATACTGACACACACACACACACACACCTTCCTGCGGTGAGATGGCACTATAAAGAAGGTCTCGATGTCGTGTTTCTGCAGGAAGGCGTTCCTCTCACGCCCGTTTCCTGGCTCCACCTCGTAGTCACCGTTCAGGCACTCCAGCGTGGAGCGAGTGATGTGCACTTTTCTATTTACCCGAAAAGAGAAAGCACCGCCTTAAAAGAAAAATCCTCCCTGAAAGTTTCATATGAAACTTTCCAATTAACATGTGATCTTCAAACAGCATCCACGACGTATTTAATAATGACATTCTGATTTAAATTTTCATCAAAAAATGGTTTCCTATATTGCCCACAATGCCGTTCGACCACCTGCTGATAGCCATGTCAGTGTCATTTAGCCCCCTCTACCTAAACAGAGCGATGCAGCGGCGCTTTAGTCCTTTACTTCATCCAGATATCTCACCTCCTCATCTGCTCAAACAGATCAGCTTCCGAAGTTTCAACTTTCATGCCAATACTGACATCAACGCCGTAGCGTTCGTCATCTTGAAGAATACTAACTAGCTGAGCCGAGTCTCTGCTGTAACTCAGTGCAACAATGTTGTATAGCTGGGACTTTCACTCCAGCGTTTGTCTCCACTACTTCTACGCTGGATTTCTCATTAATGTGATTGGAAAGTTTTGAGTGAGAAAAAGAGCTCTTGCTCTTTTGTTACCTAAAGTCGCGATTACATATCATGGATCGAAATGAAGCATGGTGGTGGCAGCTTTTGTTTTTACAAACTAACGGCGAAAGCTGACTGTTATCACAGAGTTCTTTACTCTTATTAACAAAATTGTACCTCAGCTAGCAATAACAAAGTCCCTCTGCAACATCCGTGCAGCGCACAACTGCTAACCTCTCACAGGAATAAAGAAAATACAACGCCAACCAATAAATTAGCACCGGAATTGCGAAACACATCACAAATATTTCAAAATAAACTTTTTGCATGTGTTTCAGGGTGGAATTTTCCTTTAACTACAGTCCACAATCGGAGATGAGGCATTTGTATGGACTAATTAGAAGCGCTGTGTCTCTCTCTGTAGATACGCCACGAAGCTGGAAGCAGAAACGACAGAAAGTGCTCAGATAAAGGAAATGGGTTTTTAGTGATGTCCTATAAAGTCTTATTTGAATATATGAAGTGCTTTGTTATCCATGATAAGTAGATAGCTAATGCTCTAGATGCTTAGATAACCATTCTTCCAAAAGGCTTTGTTATTAACCACATCAATCATAAAACGCCGGCTCTCACAGCTACTCGTTACTTATTCATACGCGATGAACGTTTGGAATTTGAGTCGGTATGAGTGTAGCTTCCTGAAGGAGGAGAGAGATTGTGATATGATGCTATTTTGCTTCCGAACCAATCCATAAAACAGGGACAAATCTCCTTGTAAGTGTATTCGGAAATAATAATCATTCGATTCGCTACATTTCAATTCGATTTTACATTTCCAGCTACTCCATTCACACAGCTGAGACATGATTTTGTACAAGGTTTAAAAGAAACGGTATCAGCTACATTGTTCTTGGTGCCAAGGCTAAGTGCGCTGTGAAATATTCTCTGTATTATCTATTTATCCTTCTCCCTTGTGCTACAAGTGGCCACTTGTGTCATACGGTACACATTCACCAGTTGTGAAGAGATGATGATGAGAGTGTGACTAAAGCAGTGCAAAAAAGTTTTAGCCTTGTAAAATCTTGGTGGGGGGGGGGGGGGGGGGGGGGGGGGGGGGGGGGGGGGGGGGGGGGGGGGGGGGGGGGGGGGGGGGGGGGG
>CM075006.1:3559133-3604334 GCA_037576675.1 Pangasius sanitwongsei
CAAGTGGCCACTTGTGTCATACGGTACACATTCACCATTTGTGATGATTTGATGTTGTGTGTGTGAATAAAGCAGTGCAAAAAAGTTTTAGCCTTGTAAAATATTGATCCCCCCCCCCCCCCCCCCATGATTTGAAAAGGTCATATATATTTCGATTTTAGATTTGTCCTTATTTTATACAGTACTGTGATCTGCGAATGATTCATTTCCTCAGATTGACTCTTACAGGTGAATCGAAGTGCAAAATGAGTCGAGAAGTTGAAGGTTGCGTGTAACAGCTCGGGAAATTTCTGTGATTTCAAGCCTTAAAGTTTTGCCACTCGGAAAGGTCAAAGCAAATAAGTTTAAAAACCTCTCACATCTAATAAGTGGAAAAATCCTGATTAATGACTTAATAATCTATAACAGCCAGGGGTAGCTGTCTTTCAAAAAACAAACAAAAAAAGACATCAGTATAAGGTTTCATTTTTGGCATCCACGTCAGATTATTTGCTGTTAATAAACTTCATAAATATCCATTGAAAAAAACTTGCAATATAATGTACTGTTTAAAGCTAACAGTTTCATTGCCAAGCTACTGACAGATATTAGATTTTAATTTCATTTTAATTAATATTAGATTTCCTATTTAATATCAGTATCAGCCGCCGCAGAGGATTACAGAAGCCCTGAACCACAAGGAGTGATTTTTTTTTTGTTTTTTTTTTGGGTGCTATGTAGTTAGTTTGACTTAGTACGTCAATATTTCACGATATTATCTCATTATTTTGACATAGCAACTCATTATTTCAAGATATCTTGTTATCTTGACTTAGCAATTGGTTATTTTGACTTACTAAGTTGTTATTTTGACCTACTATCTCATTAGTAATTTGTTATAATATGAGATAATATCTTAAAATAATGAGTAACAAAATAATGAGATAAGGTTAGAAAGGTTAGAAAGCCGCAAAGGGTAAATAAATAAAGGCTTTTTATGGCATTGTTTTATAGCATTTATTAACATAATGTAATTATAGTCAAGGACATTGAGTATTGTGTGAGTGAAACATCATTTACGCTGCATAAGCCAAATATGGAGAGTGAAAATTTAACAATGTCTTCAAAGGCATAGCAAATAATTTGGTACAAAAGCGTGTGTGTGTGTCTGTGTGTGTGTGTGTGATGATACAGCGAGGTCGCACTCTTACCCAGGTAGCCCCCCAGCCTCCATCACATTGGCTAGCGTCACGTCGTTGGACCAGACGTCGTACTGCCACTTCCTGAGCCCCAGAACCCCGCAGAGCACACGGCCCGTGTGTAAACCCACGCGCATGTTCAGATCCACCTCCGTCGCCTCCGCCACTGACCTGTGTTAGAAAGGACCGGAATTAGCACAGTGTGTGCTTTTTCAATAAACGAAAAACTAAAATTGATTTCAGTATGTGACTGAAAACAGGTTCAAACAAGCTCTCATCGTAGCCGGATAACTTCGGAGTTACCTTGTGGACAAACCCCTGGGTTCCAACATAACGTCACGTCACCCAAGTTTGTGACATCAGCATGCAAAAAAACAAAAAACAAAAACATTTTCTCTCAATTCTGTCTCATCCTCTACATCAGCTGTAGCTTGAATTTGTGTTTGAAACATTTATCGAGTGAATTCAACAGCTGCCCTTAGACTGCCCTGATGTGCACTAGTCCGGAGTAAATGAAATCACAGGAGTTTTCCTTTAAGGAAAACGCCTGCAGTTATAGACACCAATAATAATAGGGACGAATGTAACACGTAAAGCTCTGGAAATTGCTCTAAATGACAGAAGTACAGGTCGCCACATGTGTTCCCTCTCTCCGTATCCCTGCCCCTCCTCCTGCTGAGCCAATGTTAGAACATGTGTGTATGGTAAAGCGAGATAAGCCACAGGGACGCTCCAGTGCTCACACATCTCTTCTCTTTTTTTTTTTCATCCACACACTGATTTGTGCGGCTTCCTGTGCCAACGGGGAAAGAAGAGTGCACTCATCTGAAAAGATTTCACTTCTCCCGGGATTTTAAGCTGGATGAACGAAACGAGTATCACAAACAAGTGTGGAACGGTTTTGTTCAATTTGCTGACACGAAAGTAACCTTCATTTAAATAAATCTGTCAACCAAAAAAGGCGCACAACACAAGAATATCCTGATTCGCACGGTTTAATATGCAGCTCTCAGTGAACAGAATCTGGAATCATGTCTATAGTAGACATTTAGCTGTTTTTTTAACCTGCGTGAGTCAGATTTGAAGTATGTCCTAGATTTTAGCTACTTTTCACAACAAGTCACAGAAGTAAAAACGCTTCCTCCAACTGCACTCACATCACAAGCCAATGTGATTAACTGATTCAAATGAATTAAATTAATAATCTAGATATGGCAAATAAGCACAAGTTCATCAAATATTTGACAGAAATAATCAACAAAGCTGATGTTCATTTATTCACGCGTTAATTCAATACATTTTTAACAGCACACGTTATGCTAATCCTGTATTTCCTTAGTTTGTTTGTATGAATTATTTGTAGTTCTTTCTAGTTTATGACGTTATGACTGGATGATGGAGAAAGCAGTGTGGACGTTAGGAAAGAAAAAAAAACATAGAATCATAAACATGTAGCATGCTGCAGCTATATATTTACAAAATTCTAACATATACCATCTAACATATATGATATGAACAGGTGATTTTCCACTTACCTTTTAGCCGCTAAGCACAGACTAGACAGATAAATATAAGTTATAAATAAATGACTGGATAACGGAAATAGATAAATGTTAAAATTATGTTAACGATCTTACACTGATTACGCATGCCATCAAAGTGAATGTTAATTTATTAACACTTCAATAGATTTTAATAGCATATGTTTTGCTACGCAGCTAATTAGATTGCTAGCTTGTGCGCTAATGACCTGGTGACTAGCGAATGAAAAGGTGAGTGTAAGCAATGGCGTGACAATGAAACTCATAACATCTTGCATAAATTCACATTTAAATAAAATAACCAGGGTAATGAGTTGCATGAAGGTTCCCTTAACGAACATCACCGCATTCGTTGACGCTAACGCTAACAGCCATGATCTTCGGCACTAATAAAATAAACACTGTAAGGAAACGCATAAATGTTAAGGATTGACTGTTTTTCAATATCATTTATCCACATAAATGATCAGGAATTAAATGACGGTGTGTTACTGAATGTTCCTGAACTCTGGTTTCGAGGTGTAAAAAACTAGGACTTGCTTCAACTTCGGTTCTGAATTTCTAAAACCAGTTAACAGCGACGAACATGTTCATACAGGCAGTGCTTCTCATCCATCCATCCATCCATCCATCCATTTTCTGTACCGCTTATCCTACACAGGGTCACAGGGGAGCCTGGAGCCTATCTCAGGAGACTCGAGGCACATGGCAGGGGACACCCTGGACAGGGTGGCAACCCATCACAGGGCACAATCACACACACACTACGGACAATTTGGAAATGCCAATCAGCCTACAATGCATGTCTGTGGACTGGGAGGAAGAAACCGGAGGAGACCCCCAAAGCACGGGGAGAACGTGCAAACTCCATGCACTCGGGGGAGGCGTGAATCGAACCCCCAACCCCAGAGGTGCGAAGCAAACATGCTAACCACTAAGTCACTGTGCCCCTCTGCGGTTCTTCTCAAACGCATCCAAAATATAAATAATAAAAAGCAATTGTACAAACAAACTATTCACACTTCAACCACGGAACTGATTTATTTATTTTTTTCAAATTGCCAGTGGATTCAAATTGCCATTATTTATACACATAAAAACCTTTTTTTTTTAAGTAGGAGGTTCCTTGGGTCCACTTTGAAAACCATCAATGCGTCATTCGTTTTGTGGGCCTCATTTCACTCAGTAATGAGATGAACATTGGTTAATGCAGATGGTGATTATCTGTCTTATTTGATTAATTATTTAAACCAATAATAATAATTATTATAAAAATTAGCACTTTGTTAATGTTACTCATGGGGTGTGTTAATGCTTTCAGTAACATTAACAAAGTAACTAGCACTTGTATTAATATTCATGGTTTGAGATGAAAGAGATGAATTCAACTGAGCCAAATTAGAAGAAAGTACTGGAAAAGTCATGAATTATAAATAACCTTAATGTAAAGCATCTCAAAATAGACGTTAAAGTGCGTTGCATTAGTGAAAAATGAGACCATAGTGAACTCAGGAAAGAACAGTGGAACATTCAAGAAAATGATAACACTTAGCACAGTAGATGGGAAATGGCTGTCAGGTCCATCAAACCCAAGTTTAAAAAAAAAATCATTAATTGCAGGTAACTACGCAAAATAAAGTGAGCTTCTAGATGAATTTTAGTCAACCGGCAGCCGTGATAATAAAGCAAAATATGCATGAACAAACAATTCTCCCTCGGAGTGAGGAGCAGAAGGCTTTTGACAGAAAAGGACGTTCAGCAATGAAGCGGGACGGGAGATTTCCATCTGCTCAGCCTCCCTCGCATGCTCGGCATTCGAATTAAGCAAACATGCAAAACAATCGAATCTAAATAGAAGCTCGGCGAGGTTCAGTGTTCAGCGCAGCAATGCAAGGTTCTTGAATTCTTGCCTCTGGAACTGCATGCAAGAGAAAACCTGCATCACCTTCCTCCACACACCACAACTATAGACAGCAGCTGTTTATTTAGAAACAAACCTTCTGCGTATAAGGTACGTGGAGATGAAGCGCTTTGTTTAAATGCTGCTGGCGTCAGAAGAACAAACGTGCCGAGACTGTCTGAGACCGGCTTTCGCTTGGTAATAAGCATCAAGAAACTTTCCGCTCACTTTAAGAAGGCGTAATTCCTCAAGACTTTCTCATGATTCATCATAATTTTCTCCTCAACTGCCAGAAAATGGCTGCTGCTGATTTAATACCTGCCCTTCAGCCATACTAATTTATACACAATCACAAGCAGAGTAAACAAAGCATCAGAATTTGTGTGTGTGTGTGTGTGTGTGAGGAAGCTGCATGTGGTCAGTAACACTTTCATAACACTGCATTATTGAAAAAGAAATAGAGGACGTGCAGAGACATGTATAATGTGTGATCACACACACTTGCACACACACACACACACATACACACGCACACACATGATACACATTTACAGTCTGACTCACTCAGATTTGGTCCATTTGTGTCAGAGCGTGTATGTACAAGTGTGTGTGTGTGTGTGTGTGTGTGAGTGTGTGTGTGTTCTCTTTAGTTGAACAGTCTGCTAAGCTTTGAATACTGTTTGGAAGATTGTTTTGCATTTCCCCCTCTCTCTCTCTCTATCTCTCTCTCTGTCTCTCAGTCTTTCTCTTTCTCTCTCACATTCTCTCTCTCTCTCTCTCTTTGTCTCTCAGTCTTTCTCTTTCTCTCTCACATTCTCTCTCTCTCTCTCTCTCTCTCTCTCTCTCTCTCCTACATCTCCTTCTTCCAGCCAATCAGCTGTTTAGGATTAATATTTAGTTTCATCTTTTTTAGACACTTACTGGCAACTGTATTAGCCCCGCCCACTTTCATACATTTGGTTCATTCCCTATTTTGGTTTGGTTTCTTGAAAAAAATGACATATTTGCCGTCACACAGAGACTTGCCTGTGCGTTATAAAAATCCGAACGAGACAAACGAAACACATTTTTTTTCACTCCTAGTTTGTAGAGGCACTGTTTTCCAGTAAAAATGCGAAGATGTTTTAATTATTCACAAATTAAAGACGTGAGATCTCCTCTCTCCGCTCTGAACATGCAACGCTGCACCAGACCTAACGTGAGAACTTGCTAATAAAAGTACAAAAGTCCCAAAGAAAGTTGTTGTTGTGTTTTTTTTCTTGGCAACATTTGTTCTTACAGGTAGCAAACATGAAGTCACACCTCTGCTGTTTCCTTTCACACACACACACACACACACACACACAGTCTCAGCTATTTCATTACATCTTACACGTGTGGCCTTAGGTTGAAGTGGGTTTATGGTGATTAAAGCAATCTATATTTACTCTCTTAGAAAGAAATACTCAGTTGCGGCCTAAAGGGTCATTATATATTCATATATACAGTACATATATATTATACATGTATTATATAATTATACATACTTCTAATAAGCTCCAGTATGGAGTTAGATTATATTCATTTAAATAATAAGAAGGAGATAAGAGAATCATGTGAAGGTTTTCAATTGTTAATGCATCACATATCTGGCATGAAATAGGACGAAATCCTCCTACGTGATGTTTAAATAGTAATATACACTCGTCAGCGTTTGTCAACACAGCGCAAAAGCTCAGCACAAATTACAATTTAAAACAAAGGAAACAGAATCTATTCGAAACAAGCTTAACGGTCAACATTTTCAATGGCCAAAAGTAAGTGGACACCTCACCATCACACTCATATGTGCTTCTTAAACATCTCATTCCAGATTCCGTCCCGCGCTTGCTGTTATAATAACTTCTATGGGTGTCAGGTGATCCACATACTTCTAGCCAAATATAGTGTAACAGTGTGGAATCTTTTCAAACTAAACGACACTGGCTAAAACCACTAACTTTGTTAATGTTAGCAAAGAACAAAAATCCTGTTTGGGTTGTTATATTTTGACCACAGCGCACCTGATGTGTTTTGTACACTTTTCTGGCTACAGGCTTCAGAATCATCAAGGCTGCAATCTGATTGGCTGTCTGTACTGTGTACTGTGTCTTCATGTAGTTTAAATTTAAACTACATGAAGGCACAGTGTTTTTTTTCTTTAAACCAGAATAAAGAAAAGTGAAAGGAATCCTGTTTTTATTAAGTTATCATGAGTTTCTATAACAGCAGCTCTGACAGTACTGCAGCTGCAAAGCACATTTGTCGGTATGGTGAGCATTTATGGAAGGAGTCTCCAGTGTCAGCGACTTGTAACAGCCAGAGATAAAGCTGTAACTTGCCCTCTCAGGTCTTATGAAGTGAGTGAGTGAAATAATCTCGCTTGTTTGTTGATGGGTTCCCAGGAAAAGTTCTGTGGTTTGTCATCTGCATCTGATGTCAACCGAATTATCTCGTCCCGTGCAAGTAGGCGGTTCTTGGCAAAACATACAAGACTCTCTCGCCAGTTCTAGAAGTCTGGTTTTGAGAAACTACTGTATATTTTGACAGGTTTAGCTTCTGATAAAGTTATTTAACACCCCGCTTTGGCCACTAATAGCACTGTAAAGCACTATACAACAACAAGAATGGTGTGTCACTTAGCTCATAGGCATTACATTACAAAACAAACAAAAAAAAAATGGATGTGCTTTCTTCTCAGCCATCTAGGTGTGTGTTAATGGGGTTGCTCCAAACAGGAACATTATAATAGCAAAGAAAAGAGCAGACTGTTATGACATGAATTGGAACAAATTAATGCATTGTGAAGTAATATTGCAGATAGTGCATGTTACTCTCATCATCATCTCTCTCTCTCTCTCTCTCTCTCTCTGTAATCTATTTAAAGTACCAAACCAATTAAAACTAAGAGATTTCTGCCTGAAAATATCCACACGACATCATGTTCCTCATCCTTTCTTAAAATCCTCATATGGGACTGTGTTCAAGTTGTCAAGTTAAAAATCTTTAATACTCAACTCACTGGAGAGTGTATATGAAGTAATACACGTGTGTGTGTGTGTGTGTGTGTGAGAGAAGGAATAAAGCAGAGGAACGAGGACTCACGTGATGGTGTCGATCATATCGAGACCCATCTCCACGCAGCAGTGGGCGTGGTCTGTTTTGGGCTGGGTCAGTCCTGACACGCAGTAGTAGCAGTCGCCCAGGATCTTAATGCGCCGGCAGTGGTTCTCCTGTCGATCACAAACAGGGCCAGAGAAAACCTTTAACGGTCTTGTAGTACACTTTCAACAAACTCGATGAAACCTGATCACAATGTTCTGAAATTTGATGCAAGAATGGACAAAAACATGCGTCATGTATAAATTATGACAAATTAAAGAAAAAAAAAAAAACCTCTTCTGTGCTGTGGAAGGTATTTATTTGGCTCCAGATTGTTTTTACGCAGCCTGTCCACGAACATAGGAATTTATTTCGTTTACTCACCATGAACTGCATCAAACAAAACTTTTTAATAATTATAAACAGACGATACTGTAAACCTTTTTTCTTTTAAGTGACTATATCTTGCTCCAAAACGCTGATCAGATTCTGAAGCTCGTGGCCAGAAAAGTGTACAAAAGATATCAAACGCTCAGTGGCCCATGAGCTGACTGACGAAGGCTAAGACTAGTAATGACATACCTACTGACAGGTGACAAATTAAAGGAAAAACCAGAGGCTCTGTTTTGCTGTGGGGGCATTTATCTATCTATCTATCTATCTATCTATCTATCTATCTATCTATATCCGCGTTATGTCCTTGATTCCCTTTAGTGAAGCAAATCAATACAAAGTTTTTTTTCTGACTGATCCCCTTTATCATATGATGAAATATTTCTATCCTGAAGGGCGTGGTCTCTTCCAGGATGACTCCGCCCCCATTCACAGGGCATTCACATTGCCTATAACAGCATGACACCAAGTGTTTTATTCCTTACATATATACAGGATTTTAGCAATTTCTCAAGTTCACGCATTTCCTAGTTTTAGTGCCAAATTTCTTTGCTGAAATTTTCCCAGATTGTGCGTAACGCATTGTCACAAACCTACACACAAGTTGGTTTATGGTGGTTTTAATGGTGGTTTTAGTGAGGTTTTAAAATCATAAATCTAAACACACCTCTACACTAACATTACTGACTGTTATATGTGCTTCTGGTTCCAAGTTACTGAAGGACAGCGGGAAGGACATAAAAACACCCACACACAGACACAGACACAGACACACACACACACAGGGGCTAAACTTGGCTAGTTAATGACCTCATTCAATTTCCACTGCTACTGTGTGTGTGTGTTCATGGTCTGAGAGTGTCAAGAGCTCACAATCTCATCAACTCGCTGTTGTCCGACACACAGACCTTCGCTCTGAATTCTCGCAACTGTGTGTGTATGTGTGTGTGTGTGTTGGGGGTGGGGAAGTTAAAGTTTCCATGAAATTGAAATAGGTGTTTTAGCTTAGTGGACACAAACAAGCCGGTAGGTATATAAAAAAAAAAAAGGTACAAAAATTTGTTTTGATTTTAGTGGTTATCATTTCCAAAGAAAAAAAAAAAACTGAAAGTTTTTTCATGTATCCAATCAAATGCTCTGTAGAGCAAAAATGCTGTGCTCCTATAAACAATCGGTGGGTTTCGCTCTACATTAGCAGCCCTTAAGGAAAAATCAGACACATTTTACACACGTGAAAAACCAGCGAAGGTCAATTTCACCACGTTATATCCTGAAACTGCGCATGCAAACGAAACACGTGATATCATGATGAAGAATGTGATCGCATGAAAAAAAAAAAGAATTATTCATGTGAAAACAAAAAAATCACATTTCCTGTGTGTGAAAGATTAGCATGTGGTAAAAAAAAAACATGGCCTACATGTGAAGACACCGGGCGAAGTTCATGTGGCTTTTCTGTAAGGGAGTCATTTTTGTAGTTTTGTTTGCGTAGCTTCCTGAGTGTCATTCTCTTTCCATATCCTACCACGTGTGGTGAAAAGATTCCTGATTTCAACTCAAATATGTACAAGTACATCACAGGCTGCACTGACTCCGATGGTGTGTGTGCTCCAATACACAGTTAATCTGCAACTAATGTGTGTGTGAGAGAGAGAGAGAGAGAGAGAGAGAGAGAGAGAGAGAGACATGGCAAGCATTTGGAGATACTAAGGAACATTAGTGCGATTTGTCCAGGAAGCAAAAGACTAAGATTTACTTCTTAATGATGAAATTTGACTTCATAGCATTGAAATAATTTTCTTTGAAAAACCACACATTTGTATTTATTTGCTATTTTACTGTTCAAAAACTTAAATTTTTAAATTCATTTTATGTTCACACGTTCAGATCCAGTAATTCAGTTCTCAGACATTCGTATTCAGTCAAATTCAGTTAAAAAAAAAATCACTTTGAAGCTCGATTTTTATTTTTTTATTTTATTTTTATTTTTTGCAAACTGCATTTCCCTGCTGGAATCTCAGCACTGGAAATAAGCAGCTTAAAAATTGAATTTTAAAACATTGTATAAAAAAAAAAAAAAAAAAAAAAAAAAAACACTTGATTTTAAAATGCAAACCTCTGAACACTGAAATAAAACGACTTGTGAAAAACAAACGGGTTTTCGAAGTCAAATATTTCAATGCTATGAATTTAACACTGTTTACATTTCTCTATTAAGAATTCAACTGCTTTTGAAATTCAGATCTATCTGCCTTCTTTTTGTTTGCAACAACAAAGCGAATTTCTACAGTCTTATTTTACTGCGTCATCTTAAAGTACGGTCTTTTACGCTGTTGTGGAGGAAAGCGGAAAGACTCTACAAAACCTCTTTACACTCTGGATGGTATTTTTTAGCCACTCAGTTGAGCTGCTTCAGATTCAGGAGGAAGTGTGGGCTATCTCGAACGGTATTGGCTGCTGTGGAAATCAGTCAAGCCTTTTGAAACGCTCCAACCGTCACATCCAAAGCCGTTTCATGGCCACTTTAAGACTGAACCAGCAGCTGGTCCGAGATCTACATGCTGGAGCCTTGGCAAAGTGGTGAGTACTTCCTGATTTCCAAAGAGTGCTGATTTTTCTTAAGGATCTCCAACATTCTTTGATTCCAGATGGTTGTCCTGCATATCCTGCGTTCGTTTGGCACGTTGGCTGTCAGCTGAAGACTGAACAAACCATCTGTATGTCCAAAAACAGCACCCTGTTCACTGTATAGCACACTATTTTGGGAGTTCTGTCTGTTTCATTCTATCTGATTCAGTGCACTCATGACATCCCACAATTCACTGCAATAGCTGAGTGTATAAACAGTCTAACTTATTTGGTAAATAATATACAGAATCCTATTTGCTGTTTACAGTACATAGGGAGGATGGATATATGATGTGATATAACATGATGTAGCTTCTAAATGTCCAAGTAACTGTTTCATTGTTGCACAAAAGGTACACGGGTGACGATATGAACAATGATTTTTGTCGTAGTATAAAGCTAGCCTAATTATTTTCCCAAAGCATGCCAATTTTCTCCAAAATGTTATCGCTTTCCGTTTAAATATTTTCAGATGCAAGAGCTTAAGGATAACCTACCTACACATTAACTTATTTTACAGATGCTTTTATACAATGTGAATCTGGCATCATCCTACACTGATAAAAGGGAATACGTGGGCATTTAAGAGAATATATCATGTATATTTTACACAAAAATATTTAGCTTCTCATCAAAACATGATTTCATTGCTTATGCTAAAATTAAACATAGGTTCTAATCGACTATTTTGAATTATGTTCAATTCACGTAGTATTCTCGAGAGCCAATTACGCTACAAAATGTCGCGAGGATGTTAGCGTTATTAACTTGCTTGAATCATGTAGTGCGTAATAGTACAGTGGGTAATGTAGCTGTGACGTAGCTGGGTTTGATCCTGAGCTTGGGTCACTGTGTGGAGTTTGATTTTATTGTAGGCCTTTGAAAATGCACACATAATCAAATCACGTCGGCTGTGTGAAAATTGTGTTAATTCAAACCAATACGTTCACATGGAACTGACGCTGGTATTCGAATTAAGTATATTCAATAAACTGTTTGTTTGTTTTTTTTCAGGGAATATGCGGTCGGTCAGATTTAAGAGAACATATTACATATAGTTTACATAAAAACATTCTCATCAAACCTTGATTTCGTTGCTTATACAAAATTTAAATTAAACAAGTTTCTAATTGCGCGTTTCAGTTATATAGTGCGTATTACGTAGTGTATTAACGCGATACAATTATGTTATGAAATCTTGTGATGATGTTCTAACTTTAACAAAACATTTCCACCAATACCAGAAGCTGTCTTCGGTCACAATGGCACTAAATGGGCCTGAAAGGTCACTAAATTGGGACTGAACAATGTGCAGTTTTGTTTTTGCAAGAGCAAAATCAGGCCAAAAATCACTCAGTGTAAATTTGGCTTAAGCTGCATTTTTTTTTATCAAGGAAGGAAGGCAGTCAAATGAAGGATCTTGCCTTTTGCACCACCATTCAAACTTTCTTAGCTAAGTGCACCACTCCACTTTTCCAATTTTAAGTTCATTTAAGTCACTTCGCATAGCCAGTTCAGCTACCGAGCTAACCACAGCTCACGTCTGAACATTACTGGGACAATATGAGCAGATGAAGTCTAGACTATGAATTGTGCACAGACACTAATCCCCATCCCTGAAAAGACACAACATTACCAGATTCCTGAATCTGCCTGCTTTGAATCACCTGTCTGACCTCAGAGATGAGTGGAATCAGGTGTGTTATAGCGGGGAAACCACTTGAATGTGCCAGGCGTATTTTAACAACATGCCGAGGCTGGAAGTGAGCTGGTCAAGTGCTACCATGAGCAGCGTCTGCGCCTTCTGCTGTTTAGTCACACTCGAGGCGTTTGTACAATTCGAAGCCTTCAAATCTCAACACTGAAATGTGAGAAAATGGAGACGCATGATGGAGAGAATGCATGTCATACTGCCTGGCACACAATACAATGATTTACTGACAATTTTGTCATTTTTAAATGTAGACTGTCATAAAAAAAAAAAAAAAGCACGAGGTAAGTGTAAAAATTCTCAGTTAAAGCAAAATCAAGGCACTGTCTCAGAGACAAGCAATTAACAACATGTATTTTAAGCTCGTTTTATATAATTTAGCTTAAGATTTGGAGTTATTGACTCGATTTGAGTTGATTGAGTTACTGAACATTTACATTTATGTTCATTTGGCAGATGCTTTGATCCCAAATGGACACCAACCTAACTGTAATTTGTGTTTTGGGAAAATGAGTCGGATAATGGCGTGGCTGAAAAAAAAAACAAAAAAACAAAACGTGTTTTGGCCAATCTTTCTCCGCCCAATAATATACTTTTGCACTTTAACGTTAACAAAACATAGACTTTACCAAAACAGCATGGCGATTATTTAGGCTACTCTCTATCGGTAAGAAAAAGATCATGTTGTGTAAGGAGGCAGTTTAACAAATCTCAGCTATGTTAGCATGAACAGAGATCAGCGGACTGAAGAGACAATGACGAGGCTCGCGTTTAAATGCTGTGAGTCGACTTTTACCTCAAGTGATGAGACAGAGACTGATATGGATGATGTTCATAATCACATTAAAACCTCGTTTCCCATTGTTATAATTCTGTACAGTTTCTCAGTAATGTTTTTCCATCAGTAGATTAGGTTAGAAATGGAGAGATTTAAAAAAAAAAATTAAATAAATAAATTTATGATCTTTAAATGCGATTTTCTCCTTTTTTCACCAGAATGTAAAATGGTAGAACTTTGCGTCTGGGTGAGGAACATGCCACCACACATATAAGCATTTAGCTGTTTGCAGAGATGGCATTATTTCAAGTGCAACTAAATATCCGCTAACTGACTAGAAACAAGTGGAAGCTAGTAGTAGTGATAGTAGTGCGAAAAAAACAGACAAAGCGAAAGCCAAACATTACAAAAGTGCCTTTCGTACACCCAAAGACATTTACACTAGCATGTCTCCAAAATATGAAAAGGAAAGCTCTTATTAACAGTAATCTAACCAACCATGCAGGGACAAATATCCAAACCAGAAGAAGAACAAGGCATGGCGCTAAGTGCGTGCGTTAGTCACAAGTACAAGCAGCCATTAATCTCAATTACACCCCGCTGGTGTGGGCCAGACAGAGGAGACACAAATGCACATGCAGACATGTCCGTATCTAGCTATGATGACACTGAGATCCAGACCTCAGTAGTTTTGGAAGGTTTTGTGATATTTATTTATTTATTTATTTTTTAACCTCGTACATAGTTCATCTCAAGTTGTCAGATTCGTTCTGGAAAAAGAGCCGCCCTGATAACGTGGTGGCAGAATGTAGACAGCTACACACACAGCTGAGGAGGACACTTCAGGTCTGCCTGTAGATTTACTGTCACAATGCATCAAACTTTATCGTCTTAGCGATGACACAGATTATAAGCTAACATCTGATATAGCTAAAATATAAATGTGTGCAAAACAAATTATATAAATTTGAGTGAGGGCATTTGGTAGATTGTAAAAAAAAAAAAAAAAAAAAAGGGGAGAAAAATCGAAATATTTTTGAGAAAAAAATCTGATTACTTGTAATTGTTGCCAGCCAGATCAGCCTGCTAGCTACAGTAGTGTTAGATGAATTAATAGTACTCATTAATAACATACTATGTGCATGATAAAGCGTAACTGTTGCATTGATGGCTTAATGTTATGTAGAATTCAGAAATGAACATATAACTTGTAAACCAGAATATTTAACTAAATATAATTAAACAGTCTAACTGGAGTTTGAGCAGTTTATGGAAAAATAGCAAAAAAAAATTAGCAATCGATATAGTACATTCAGCATTGTGATGTCAACTAGTACTACAATTTTGATCCTGGTTATCAACACACACACACACACACACACACACACAAATTCAGCATTAATGCTGAAGCACTAATCTGCTTTAAGCTAGACCACTGAGCTCTGCTTACTGTCACCTGTGGACTTAAAAACGTCTCACCATCAAAATACAAAAAAAAAAAATCAGTATGCAAATAATTAAAAAGGGGGCAGTAATTAATATAATTCCCCCCAAGATTTGGTCATTTGCATCTAAATACATTTCATGCTGCCTTTCGAAAAGATAATTCGCTGAGGGAGTTTTGTCGGTGTTTCATTAAATGCTTTTAGCTTCCTAAACCCAAGCTGGAGGCACGAAATGACACTAAACGAGTTTACAATTTGTGCTAGTGTAAGCACAGATGCAGCAGGGCTTCTCTCAATCAGCAATCAACAAACACTATGGACTGACACAAAGCTCTCCAAATCTAATTACTCTGTATAAACATCTACTCGCTCCACACAATACAGACAGAAGGACTAAATGTGTATCATTTAATTCTCAATTCTGATTAATCAGAAACTGTTGATTAATTTTCTATCATAGTAGAGCAGCCGCAAATCACAAATTTATATTAATGCATTAGTTCGGATACATTTTCTTTTCTGTAGTAACAAGTTACAGGGACTTGGACGGTGGGGACAGTGGGGACGGTGGACACTCCACATAACCCAAAGCTAATAATAAACAGATTAAAAAGAGAAACATATGATAGTTTATACGGGGTTATGATAAGTTTTCTGTAAGATGACATTTATTTAACATTTATGGAAGGAGTCTCCGGTATCAGTGCTTTGTAACAGTCAGAAGTAAAGCCACAGGAAGGTCTAAGGATGGAGGAAGTTGCACTTTGCTGTTTCTCTGTAACAAGCTGCATTTTCTCTCATTTATTAACTTCAAGAGAAAGTGAGAGAACTACTGTTTATAGCTCCTATGACATAAGTGATAACAGGAACTAACTTGCTTCATGGACATTCCACAACATTAAATGCAACTATAAACAGATTAAAAAGTACAACTTGTCCTTAAAAATAATCATTATTGGGAAATTGCTGTGGAATGAGAGTTGGGGGCATCCGATTTCTTCAGGGTTTTTCCTCTGTAGTTAAATTTTGGACCTGCGCAGATGAAAAAGTGAACACTCATTGCCCTCTTACTGTTAGTAGCAGTAGCGCTAGTAGAAGCTGAAACAACAACGCAAACCAATCAGGGAAAACTTCTTGCGTTTGAAATTCCACTGATTGGCCTGCTGGAGCACCCTCAGTACATACTCAAGAGTGAAAAGCTCCCATGCTGCATACGCAGAAATAATTCTGATTGGTTGTGTGTCGATGCTAATCGAATCAAAATGAAGTTAGCTTACTAGCTTGGTGGAGGTGAGCAACTTCTGAGGGATCTGTTTACCTCATGAGTGTGGAAGCAAGCGACAGAGTATCGACTGGAAAGTGACAGAAAAGACATAATTACCCGGAGGATAAGTAATTATGACCTGCAAATTAAACAAGGCCCTAAGAATGGGAGAAAACTGTAGGAAACAACCAATATTTCTAAAACTGTTCTATTACAGACCTTCAGTTTATTTCAGACCTTCAAACCCATATACTAACTAACTACCTCATGCTATTGGATCCTTTTTATGCCAAGACTAAAAACAGACTCAGACATAAAGAATGTGATCAGGTTACTACCTCCATCAACTCACTCTATCTCTGCCATCTTTTCCACATTAAGTCTCAGGCTTTTCTCTTTCTGTCCTGATCATTAAGTAGTGAAAGTTAGGAAGTGCAAGGTGAGACTTTTTTTTAGCTTTCTCCAATGCTCAAGCCTCATATGGGAACTGATGCAATACAGTAGCACCACAGCTGCCCTAATATGAGCTCAGACAGCATGATAAATGGACATATTTCGTGTGTTTTATTATCTAAACAATGGAAAGTTCTCTTGCTCCAGGATCCAGTATGTAACGCATAAAACTGCCATGGCTTAACTCTTGCCACAGATCATCTGATTCCAAATATTAATCGTTGTCAGAAATGCTTCCGCTTTATGTCCTGTTTCACTTTCTGTTTTTTTTGCACATATACAGTATGCTTCCTGTTTTCTTTACTGTCTTACCAGAACCGCCCGGTCATTTTTTTAACCACCTGGTTCTTATTGTTAGCCTCTTGTTGAGACTTTGAGAAATCAGGTAATTACATTTACACCATTTGCAAGGCAATCATATATAGAGTGACTTACAAAAGGATCTAGGAATACCATAAAACTAAAGCCCTGCTAGAGGGGTGTAAGTATGAGAGTTAGTAGAGCAAAGAACACTGTGTATGCATGTAGGTTTTTCTTTCTGTTAAATTTAATGTAGATTAGGTGAGAAAGGAGAGGATGTGTTGAGCGTCATCAGCATAGCAGTGGTATGAAAGCCATATAAGGATATTTCCTCACATCCATAAGGATATGAGGGGGTAAAGAGAGAGAACAGAAGAGGATCTAGCACAGACCCTTGTGGGACTCCAGCGGTGAGTCTGCATGAAGCAGATGTAGATCTGTTCTATGTCACTTCTATGACCGACACTCCAGTCAGGAAGTAATCCACTTCCATCCTGGGACACTATTTCCAAGCTTTATAAAGATGGACAGGAAAGTCTAGTGACTGACCATGTCTAAGGCTACTGAGAGGTCAAGAAGGACTAATACTGATGATAATTTGGCTGATCGAGCAGCAGGAAGCTTATAAGCAACAGCCGCAAGGACAACTTCTGTGGAGTGTGTCACCTTGAAGCCAGTTTGACTAGCATCATTCTGAGATAGCTGATTGAAATTTTAGGTAGAAAGGGGAAAAGTAAGCAGCTGAGAGTTGATAATGTCTCGCTCTCTTGAAGGCAGTCAGTACATGACCAGATGTTATGGAGCCATTCACAATGAAAGTGATGAATGGGAGGAGGTCTTGAGATGGGGACGACTGTTCAGTAATGACAGAGGGGACACAGATTGGGTAATGATAAAAAGACATGGGAAAAAAAAGAATATAAGAGAATAAGAAGACAAGAAAAAAGAAAGATGCGGAAATGATAAAAGATGTGGTGAAATTGAGAGCTAAATCTGTCTCTCTGACAATAATAATAATAATCATAATAATAATAATAATTATAATATAAAAAGGTTAACATAAAAAGTTTATGTGAGAGACACAATACAGAGATACAGAGAAATTATAATATAAGAATGACGAGACAGAGATCAAAGAGAGATAGAGATAACAGGAATAAGAATGCACGCAAGAAGGACAGGATCAAGGCAGTGACACACAGAAAAATAACGATGACAAAGAAAGAAAAAAAAAAAGAGCAAGAAGAAGTGAGCCTGAGAAAGATGAGGGCTGAGAAAGAGAGAGTTTGTGAGAATGAGAGTGGGCTTTGCTTGGCAGAGATGAAGATGTGATTAGAGGACCGCGTGTTCCTGGCACACGTTCTCGAGCCTGTCCTCATCAACCAGGTGGCCTGCATCTTGCCCACACACTTTCCCACCCTCTTGCCAGCCATGTGTGACTGACTGGACATACAAGTTTTTCTAGAGAAATCCAGAGATAAAAACAAGACTAACTAGATTACTGGCTAATACCAACCCATACAACTAATGCCTTTGGCAGGTCCTATGAAACCTCAAGGTCTACTTGGAGCAGAATAAAGGTAGAATATATTGATGGTGTCACAAGTAATGTTAATATGTTTCGGTTCAAACTGATGTTTCCTGACAGACTTTTCTATAACCCTGCCTACAGAGTTCTGCTTCTAAAATCCCCCAGTGGGCGAGACAAAAAGATCCAGCAGCAAGGAATCCTTCTATATAAAACACAGAAGAAATGTGAATGAAGCTGTAAAAAGTACAAGCCTAGTAAAGCTGTATATCTAATCATATTCAAAATGTGTTCAGGTACAGAATTCTGGTCAGTTTCTGTTTTAGAAACTGGGGCTGACACATTTAAGAACTCATATGAGAGTAGTCAGCCCAGAATTGCCACAGGTCAACTATATACAGTACGAGGCACTTTAAGACTTTTACTGGGCTAGAAATGGAGAGACAGCCACACCAAATGTACTCGTCTTTGACCATTTATACTCCTGTTTGAAATTGTTTAAGTTTTTGAATGAACTTTGAGCAATCCCTTCTCAATAGGGCTTAACACTGAATTGCACTGCCTTTGCTATATCGAGTTGCTATATCATCTGCATGTGTGTTTTGGGCTTGTTTTGAACAAATTTCCCTTATAAGGGAAATGACTTAAAATAATGTATATGGCTTGATTACTTATTTATTCAAGCAAATGTTACAATTATGCAGGGTCACCCACTGGAGTAGTTGAGGGTCATAAGCAAGAATGTGATAGTTCTAGGACCTGAAGTCAAGACTTTCCAGTCAACCTTCCTGAGTGGTTCAATTATGTCCAAAAGCTTTCAATTCCATTTTATTTGTATGGCACTATTAACAGCAGACAAAAGCAGCTTTACAGAAAGCCAGATGTAGATTTAGACTCCTAATTATCAAGCCAGTGGCAAGAGTGGCAAAGGCAATATGAGGAAGAAGCCGGAGGAGGTTTTTCTATTTAGCCAGACTCAGTAGAGAAACCATTGTCTTCTGGATGACACGGGATAGTGGTCATATATTATAATTATAAATCATATAAGCCATATAGAGAAGGGAAACAGTACTAAGTGTGTTAAAAGGATACATTCGGCATGAAATCTTCAGCAGGAGCTTATTGAGAATAGGAGTCCTGGGATAACTACAGGACAGTTTATTGTAATCACAGCACAGTTGTTAGGAAGTGCAACTCTCTAACATATGCAGGTAATTTTATCCACCTCAGCAGGACAGGTGAGTCATAGGCACAGCGGTTGTTGGAAAGTCCAAGTCTCTACGGTATCCAGGTGAAATTATCTAGAGCAGCAACAAGATGAATCATAAGTGCAGATAGCTCAGAGGTAAAGAAGCAGGAACCGCAGAAGCCAGAGTAGAGCAATCAGGATCAATCAGGCTGATCCAGAGAGTAGGAGGATACATATCATAGTGTCACAGCAACCAACATCTCATCAAGCAGCAGGAGTGCACATACAGCTTGACGGGAAGTGAGAACAGGTGGCTAGGTATGATAGGTATGTACTAGGTGTTGTCACTTCGCTTTTTTTTTTCACTTCACTAGGTGTTAAAAAAGAGGGTGTATACTGTGATCAGAGTGTATTGCGGGGACTTTGAAGGCCAGCTATGACAGCATAATTAAAGGAATGAGCCAGAAGGTAACATAGGCATGAGGGCACCCTGGGATATCAGTGTCCTTCCACTCCACTGTCAACAAACCTGAGTGATCGCACGAAAGAGCACGCATAACAACATCAAAACGTTCCAGTTTACCAGAAATCTCTATACCAATGAAAACCCAGATCTGCACCTTTATCTAAGAGAAAATCTCTTTAACAAACTGCCTGACTAAACAAATATGTTTCCAGCCTAGAATTAAAGATTTTCCCAAAACTAATTAGAAGGCTGTTCCATAGCTAGGGGCTTTAAAGGAAAAAAGCTCTGCCCCCTGCTTTAGTCCTCATTATTCTAGGTACTAATAAAGAACTTGCACCTTGTGATCGAAGCAGAAGTGGAAGATCACAATAATTCAGAAGTTCCCTCAGTGCTTTATAGGTCAATAATAGTATTTTATAATTAATGTGAAAATTTAGTGGGAGCCAGTGTAGTGTGGATAAAAAGAGGGAAATATGGTCAAAATTTCTAGTTCAAATAAGGACTCTGGCTGCTGCGTTCTGCATTAACTGGAGCTTGTTTATGCCGCTACTGGAACATCCAGACAACAAGGCATTACAATAGTCCAACATAGGTGTAAGAAAAGCATAAACTATTTTTTTAATGGCTTTATATTTCTTAGCTAAGCAATGTTTCTGAAATGGAAAAGGCTATTCTAGTAATATTATCTACATGAGCTTCAAATGACAGACTGGAGTAAATAATCACACTAAGGTCTGCCCATGATGTAAATGAAAGGCCTTCAAGAGTTTCTACTTAATCTAAGCTTACTTCTAGCTGCCTGTAGTCCCAGTAGAAGATAATTAGCATCCAGTTTCTAATGTCCTTTAAACATTCCGCAACATAATTAATCTAGAGTCTGTCATCTGGCTTTGCTGAAACATATAGCTCTGTGTGATCAGCATAGTAGTGGAAGCTAGCATCATGTCATGAATAATTGTACCCAGATGTAGCATATATAGGGGATGAAGAAATGTCCCAGTGCCTTGTGGAACACCAGACTCCTTTTGTATACATAGAGAAGTCGCCACTAACGTTTACAAGCTGATAATCATCAGTCACATAAGACCTGATCCAGGAAAGAGCTGTTCTTATAACTCAAAACAAAACATTTTCTAGTTTATATATAAAACTCCTGTGGTACTCTATGGTATCAGAATCAGCACCTAGAGTGAGCAACACAGTCTCAGCAAGGAGGCACAAACCCGACGCTGAACAAGTAGTAGGTCATTTACTACTTTAGCCAGCACCTTTTCAGTACTGTGATGTGACCTAAATCCTGACTGAAAGATTTAATGTCTATGATTCATATGCAAGTATGAGCTCAGCTGCTGAGCTACAAACTAAGATCTTGGCAATAAAAGAAAGGTTAGAACTTGACAGTTCACATAGGTTTAGTTTTTATTTTAGCCAATGTTTTGATAACTGCTATTTTAAAAGATTTACGTATATAGCCACTGGTAAGGGAGAAGGTTATTACTGTCAGGTCTAGTACACGTTGCGGATTTTGATCAGGAAATCAGTTAAATGAATTCAGAGTCTTGGATTGTTTAAATTAATCTAATCGTTCCACTGATGTCGTTATATTAATCCACAGTTACAGTAGATAATGGGTTGTCTGAGATTATACGAATTATACTGTATGCATAAGAATCTAGAATTATTTTTGTTGTCTTTTATTAGGGTGGAGAGATGATGATCTAGCAGCGGTAGATGCTTCTTAGAGTTGACAAAGCTCTTTTTTCCATGCAGTCTGGCAGACTACCAGTTTAGCCATTTATCTTCTGTTTGGTCTGGTTTAAAATGTGAGTCTAATCATTAATACAAAGTGGTCACTTTTTTTCCCCTTAATTTTCCTTTTAAATGGGGCAACAATACCTAGCATTAAGAGAAGCACTGGCTGTAAGCAATCAGTCACTTGATCCAGTTCTTTTGGATTTCAGGGTAAACCAATCAGAGGAGATTTTTAATAAAAAAAATAATTTTACTTTTAATGTGATATGCGAGAGAACTTCATATACAGTATGATGACTTAGATGCAGTGCAAATGAAATGAAGTCGCGGTCTGAGATTATTTCAGACTGGGGTAGTGTGCCTATATTTCTACACCTTAGCCAAATATCAGTATTAGATCAAGCCTGTGCCTGCTGCAGTGAGTGGACCCTGTTTTATTTTGAGCAGCTCCCACTGACTTACTATTGTAAGTCGCTCTGGATAAGGGCGTCTGCCAAATGCCGTAAATGTAAATGTAAATGAGTGTAGTATAGACACAAACTCTGCTCGCGGAGGGGTTTTTTTTGGATTATGAAATGAATATGTGGCAGCGGGGGAGTGGTCGAGCGTCGGCTGTGGACGGAGAGGTGGCATGTTGAGCCAGCAGGTAATGTGATGATTACTTATGTGTGCTTTGTTTGTCCTTTCAGGAGAACGCTGTGAATGAGAGACTGAGAGCTGAGCTGCTCTGAACTGTTTGTGTGTGTTCATGAGAAGGAAGTGCTCCAAAGCGTTCACAGAAAAATAAAAATAAATATAAAAGGAAGCACGAGGCTCCATAAAAAGTCTGCCTATCTCCCAAGTCCTCCTTCCCACATACACACTGGGTTCTACAGAATAATTTTTGTCTCTGATAATTATTATCTTTTCTACTGAATTCCTGTAGAAATTCAGAGTAAGACTCTGTATATACTAATGAGTGAAAATACACTATATGGCCAAAAGTTTGTGGACACCTACACCCAAATGTGCATTTTGAACATCCAGATTTAATCCCCGCTTTGCTGTTTGAATAACCTCCACTCTTCTGGGAAGGCTTTCCACTAGATTTTGAAGCGTGGCTGTGGGGATTTGTGTTCATTCAGCCACAAGAGCATTAGTGAGGTCAGGCACTGATGTTGGTGAGGAGGTCTGGGGTTCAGTCGGCGTTCCAATTCATCCTAAAGGTGTTCAGTGGGGTTTAGGTCAGGGCTGTGGGCAGGCTACTCAAGATCTTCCAGTCCAATATTGGAAAAACTTGTCTTCGTGGAGCTCGCATTGTGCACAGGGACCAGGTTTGAGCCTCTTAGTTCCAGTGAAGGGAAATTGTAATGCTACATCATACAAAGGCATTCTACACAATTGTATAATTTATGTTCCCAACTTTGTGGCAACAGTTTGGTGAAGGCCCACATATGGGTGTGATTGTCAGGTGTCCACAAACGTTTGGCCATATAGTGTATGTTGGAAAATTCTTAATGGTTTACAAATCCAATCTATATTATTGGCATAAACACCTGCAATGCTGCACATTTAAACTGTTCACTCATTTTTGATTCATATTAGAGATTTATGGTCAAGAACCAAATCAAGGTCAAGACAAAATGGGTTCAAGACATTCTATACAATTGTGTGCTTCCAACTTTGTGGCAACAGTTTGGGGAAGAACCACATATGTGTGTGATGGTCAGGCATCCATATACTTTTGGCCATATAGTGTACCTACTTTTTTCTCCATTATGTCAATCAAAAGGACCTCACATGAGTTAAATGCATATCCAGAGTTCTGAATAATACCTAGGGTATCATTATAAAGAGCTGTGATGCCTCTTCCTCAGCCATTTACACAAGGTTGGTGTATACAGCTGTATCCGGAGAGGACTAGCCTCCTTTAGGGCACTTGGTACCCTTTTGGTACATTAAAGTACATTACATCAAATCTAATCTGTTACAGTTTCATTTACTCTAAGAGCTTTTTATGTAAGAGATCTAATATTCAGCAGTCGTAGCTTCAGATCGAAGGTGCTGGCTGTGCGTTTGGTATGATCTAATTTCATGTTGATTATATTACTGGAGCAAACTTTCTGAGCTTTTAGCTTGGGGAACAGACACTGCTGAGTAACTGTTATCCAAAAAGCAAAAGCACTGCTGAGATTCCGATCCAGGAGAATCAGCGTATTTATCCAACATTCTGTTCCTTAGACTCAAACAAGCCCAATTCACTCTGCCACGAGCACTTTTGTGCAGATCGGATTACAGAACCCTGTACTGATCTCGTCATCATCATCCTTGGACTGGAGCCAGATTAATTATATTATTATCAGCATGGCTACAGCTCTGACTAAAGCACTTGTAATCCACCGCTTTGCTGCACTCACTGTAGAAAAACAATTCCATTAATGTGGTGTCACCAGTTAAGCTCTGACACTGTGCACTGAAAGAGACTAAATACAATTAGATGTGCTTAGTTTCTCTTTGTCCTATTAGGGACAGGTTGAAGGGTTAGTTTGTTGTTCTGAAATAGCACAGGCTTGCTAACAACTACTCAGCATTCTGCTATACCAGAGTGCGTTACATTCTCAAATCTGATTGGTCAGAGGGTGTTGATTAAGTTTAATTTTCTGACAATAGCTGCAAATCACAAGTTTATATGAACGTGCTCGTTCTAACCCTAGGTTCACACTAGCAAGTGACGGGCTGCTCATGTAGTTTGTTTCTTGTGGGCATACAGCTATCACTTGTGGGCTTACATGGTTAGTTCTGATGAGAAACAGTTGTAGCCAAAATGTCTAGCATACTGGCAACATATTAAACACAAAGTAAATAATGCACTAATCAGTGAGGAAAATTGAATTGCATGTTATGTGCTAGGGTTCGTACTAGCTTCACCGGCAGATTAGCAAAGCAAACTAGCTAGTACTGTACTAGCTACATACACTCAACAGAGGCACCAACGATCCCTGCTACTTCCTTCCAAGCTGTATTTTTCTTCAGAATGTCTCGATACACATGTAATGAGAGGCCATATAGGAAAAGACAAGCTGAAAACACATATGTTATATGTTTTCTTCTGTATTTCTGCATTAAACAGTAAATGGGAATTAAAGTTGCGAATGGGCGACTGAGGAAACGTCGGCCCACACGCGCCATAAGATTGATCCGAGGAATCATCGCTTGGATTTGTTGCTTTACTGCATCATACCTAATTTGCACAGAATTGAGAAAGTCTAAATTCAAACGTGGCTCCAAGCGTGCCACTTGTCACGGAAATTGTAGTAATTCAGACAAGCGCTGTTTATCATTAATTAATTTCAGTCAAATCCGAATCTACCACAAATCCAGGGGCTACCGTGAATCCACAATCCGAGCCGCTCCAGACATGAGTCTCATTGAACTCACCTGTTTCCTGTTAACCCTTGTTAAACTCTGTGTATTTATACCAGTTCCTTCACTGCCTGTGAGGTTTTGCCAGTCCAGAGTGCATTTCTGAGTATTGGTTTTCATTATTTCTCTCTCTATTTATTTTTTTCTTCCAGCTTTTTGCTTCTGTCCTCCAGTTTGATTCTGGTTACCTGATGTTTGACCTCTGTGTGCTCATTGACCATGGGCTTGTCTGCTAATTTGGATTGTTAATAAATGACTCACATTTGCATCCACTTGCCTCCGCCTTGTGACCATTTGCAGGAAATTTAATGGCAATAATCTAATTTGTTACTCGTTACAATGCCTTTATTTATTTAGTTACTTACTTTTTTTTTCCAACATCAGGTTGCTGTGTGTTTGAATTCGCTTGTTGCTTGCTAAATAACCTCTAGCATTTACAGCTTATATTTTTTTCAGAATTAGAATTGCGATTTCTTTAATAGTAACATACAAATCCACTAAAATGGTGCTTAAGTACATGAAGTAATGAAGTACAATTACTCATGTATTTTCCACCCCTGGATATAGATTCCTTCTTATTGAGTAACAAATGTACTTTTCTTGTTTGTTTTTTTTTCTAAAATGGAATGATAGAAAACTTGTAATTTAAAAAAAAAAACTCTTTGTTTATTGAACTTTGTTAGAGTTTGGCCTCCTAACTAAATATAACATTTCAGTCCCAGAAGTGTGAAAAGGGAACGTAACCCCATTTCAGCCCTCTTTATCTCATGTTACACCAAGAGCAGGTGCAGCTAAACATGAACGAGCCTTTCACACGCAACTACATACGCTTATGTGCCCTCTGTACAGAATATAAACACCCCTTCAGTCAGCTGGCGAGTCGACTGTGTGTCCAATTTCCTTGCAAGATGGCACACAAGAAGCAGAAGTAACCCTGTTACATGTACAAGCGAGAAACACGGCTGTAATTTAAAAGGCAATGAATAAAACCAAGCCCTTCGGGCGAGCGTAAGAAACGCATGACCTTCACTGTAAAGAAATCATTATCTCATAAAACACAAATGAGGAAACCCTTTATGACTTATAATTATTTCATCACTGGGTCCACACAGCCTAAATAAGTCATGGTTTGTGGTGCTGTGAGGACGTAGAGGGTGTTGGGAGAAGGGTCCTTATCCTCCTCTGTAGTCGATAGTTCATCTGAGGTGTAGCAAATCTCATTTCATGCAGATTTAGAAAGCAATCACATTGTGTCTCAAATCTGCTCAACAGTCCACCGTTATAGATGTCAGAGACATGGACAGATGAGGAAATTGTCACTGCCTATCGTCCCGCAAAACATTTAATAACATTGAAGGAAAAAGGGGCCAATTCTGATGAATATAACGGCATCCTCAGACAATTAAATGATATAAATATGTGGTCTTCATGCAAATTACAACTAACACATGAATGACATGGATCTGCTTTCATTACTGTGAATACTACCCATTTTATTTCTATTTTCAAAACCAAAATGGGTAGTGAATGGTTAATGGTTAGTTTGGGTTTGAGTGTGTGCATGCAGTTAGTTAGCATAATCAGAAGTGATCTCAGACATCTAGGCCTTTCTTTTGGTTTTGTTGGCTATAGAGTGAAACCTCTAAACCTGGTATCTGGAAACTAAAACTTATAATTTATGTAATTTTTCAATTCATTATTATTTCCAGAGAATCATTAGGCTTGCAGTAGTTAATCTCTGCAAGTTTTACAGAAATAGTCTCATCTGATTGTTGAAAGATGGTCAACGACTTTAGCTAATCAAGTTGGGCTGGAAAATCACGCTCATCAGAAGCTTTAGGGGCTAAAATAAACCACCGGCTGCATGAATGTGTGGTTACTAGGGGTGTAATGCAATCTGTCTGTACTGTGAACCACTGGAGAAAAAGAAAAAAGATGAAAAAATGGCAGCACTGTCAAAAAGTTCTGTGAATTCCTGATCTGACAGTTCCTCCACCTCAGCTACATCACTCCAGTTCACAATTTGTCTCAATTTGATCTCAATTTTTTTTAACCCTGCTCACAAAGTTAATATTTTTATTTGCACCTGCTTTTCTAACTACTTTAATGGGCTCTATTTCCCAAAATATAAACAAAATAGTAGCCTAATTTAAACCACTGTGACCATGACCAGGCAGATACTAAGGATTCTGTAAATGCTGCATGTTCGTTATACAGTCTTTTTTTGTCCCACAAGCTTCTGTTTTTTTTTTTTTTTTGCGCCCCACGGTATCCCAGCATCGATGCACACCTCTAATCTCAACCTGATGTCTTGTTCCTATCTGTATTTGCTTACTTTTATAACACATTATCTGTTTGCTCTGAATTAATTTATTTGTATTCAGTTGCATCCCTAACCACTGCCCTTGATTGCTACATGGCCAGTGAACTCCAATTATGAATGTTGGATCAGGAAGGCATTGCTGGTCATTGTGGAACCTTCAGTCTACCAAGTCTCTGGTCCTACTACTACTATTCTCTATTCCCAATTCCTGATGCATTGACAGGGTGCCATGGAAGGGAAGGAGTCCAGTTCGAATAACACCTGGGGTCACCCAGAGATGAGTGCTTGGCCCCCTGGGATCACTCAGGGATCAGTCCTTTGAATCTGATTTGCAACAGGAAACACCTGGTGTTCTCTGGAGATAAGTGCTTGGCCCCCTGAGGTCACCCACAGAACAGTGCTTGGCCCTCTTTTCTTCTTACTGTACATCTCTGTATCCAGTTATTTACTCAGACAACTTCTCCTGACATTGCTATGTAGATGACATCCAACTATCCTCAAATATGAAAGGTATGTGATCTATGCCAAGGCACTTTGAAGCTGCTCTGGTGACTCAGTAGCCCAATACCTTACTAAATCACCGTATGTGAGTTGTGTATATGTATAAAAGATATTTGTATTGTTGTTTTTTTTTAAATTATTTTACAGGATTTTGATATCTGTGATCCATCACCAAGGAACATCGCTTTTCCACTTCTGCAGCACAGCTTTTTACAAAACTCTGTAGAACTTTCTCCCACTCTCTGTTAAACTTTTTTTTTTTTTGGCTCTATCTATCCTGCTGTCACTCTCGCCCATCGAGGTGTTAAGCTGCCATGGTGTGAGAGCAAGGTGTGTAATGACTCACTGTGGCGAGCTCGTCGAACTTTCCAAAGAGCTCATTGAGCAGCTTCACCAACTCCTGAGCCGTGCACTGTGACGCCAGACTGGTGAAGCCCACGATGTCCGCAAACAGGATGCTGCACGGACGAAGCGAGGGGGAAGAGAGAGAGAGAAAAGAGAAAGGATTTTTAGGTTCCAGAGCATCGATGCTTTATGCTCGCTTTCATTTTGAACTCATAATATCATAAAACTCTTATTAAATCAACTGGAATGATGGAGCTGATGTAGAAAGAAGTAGGATTACACAGCATTGTTTACCTTGTTGTGCCTAGTTTGCGAAATTTGAAGCGTCTTCCACGAAAGGTGTGTTTAGTGGTGAAACTTGTAGTCTGATCATTTCTTCTGTTACAGGAATTATTTTTGTAAATTTAGTCATTTCAATAATGTTTCTTAAAAAGTCATTTTACCAGCACACCAAACGCTATTTAGATGTTTTATTTTACCTCGATTGTATTTGTCACGTCACTGGTTTTTAAATCTCTCTAAATGCTATAGCACCTTCAGACATCTCCGAGTGCCCGATCTAGTGCCTTCCTTCTCCATATTTCATGTATAAGTCTTAAAAAGAGGGGAAGCAGATCCGGAACGCGTTCCTATTAAGACTAGTAAGGCTCCATCTATAAGTGATGTAAAGAATTTAAAAAAATAAATAACTATACAGGCCAAAAGAATCATTCCATTTAGCATATTACTTTTACATTACTTTTTATATTATTTAATCATTGTGGGGTTTTTTTTTTTTTTACATTTTTTTATTATATACTGTATATTTCTTTTTTCAGCCACTGCTATTATTTTATTGCATTTTTATTATTTGACCAGCCAAAGATGTGCCAGAACGCTAAAGGAAAAAAAAAAAAAATCAATATGTCTACATGACAGGAAAGGGTTCCGTATGACAGTAATCTGTAATCTGTATGACAGGAAATCTATATGACATTAATCTGTAATCGGGGATGTTTGGAAGCTCCCCCACTCTCGTGTGTTCTCTCAGGTTTGTTGATGTGGAGTGGTGGGACGCTGATGTCCCAGAGTCCCCTCCTGCCTGTAGTACCTTCTGGATCTCCACTTTTAGTTACGCTTCATGGCTAGACCTGCTGAGTCCCTGCACACTGTTCACAAATATACACCCATTTAAACCACTGTAGGATAAGACATTAGCTAATAATCGGTTTTCTCTCTTGGTTCAGATGACAGATCTGCCCAATTCATCCTGCTGCTTTACTACTGCTTAGAGCGCAGGGAGTTTTTTTTTTTTTTTCTCACTGTCACATCTGGATTGTTCATTGGGGACTTAAATCTACATCCAGATTTCTGTAAATCTGCTGTGTAGAAGTGGCATACAAATAAAACTGAATTGAATAAATGTATCATTGCCTAACAAAAAACAGTGGAATGGACTGTAATTTGTGATTTCTTGATAACAAGCAGTGTTTTTTTTTTTTTGTCTTATTACTGCAACAGTAAGAAAAGTGAGGCTAGTGAGAGAACGACTGTTTATAGCAGCTATAACATACAGTGTGTGAGAACAGGAGCTAACTTGTTATGCAGACGTTCCACAAAATGAAACATAACTATAGACGGATTAAAAGTACAGCGTAAATGAAAAATCGTAATTGTTGAACAACTGCTGTGGTGTAAAAGGAATAAAACACTTTTTGGTGTGCTGTTATAGGAAAATAATCAATGTCAGAGTGGTGACAGTAGCTTTGCTTCATCACTCCATCCAGTCATTGGTTATTTTCCTATAACAGCACAACCCCGAGTGCTTTACTCCTTGCTTAGTAATAATAATAACATGTAGAACACACACAAGGATACATACAGCAGTTTAACTGCACACTTAAGAATGAAGTACTGCTGAAGAAGACCGCGTGATTAGCTAGAGAGTTTCAAGAATGTCCTTGTAGTTGTAGCAGTATATGTTTGTACATAAAAGCACCATGCACACACATTTTCCCAAACTCGTTCTCACCTAGGGCTGATCTTAGCTAGTCCACCTGCCAGCATGGTTTTGGGAGGTGGGAGGAAACCGGAGAACCCAGAGGAGACCCACATGGGGTTGGGGAGAACGTGTGAAACTCCATCCCAGATGGTAACCCGAGCTAAGGACTGAACCAGGGATCCTAGAGCTGTGAGGCATCCACAGAACCTGCTGTAATTCAGCGCCATTTTTTGTTTTAGGTGTTCGATTTTCTAAAGATCACAATGAGATCGTTGTGGATGGTACCACACGGACACCCTAATGATGCCTGTGGATGTTCTGACTTGGATATCCTGAAGACTGCACTTACAACAGTCAATAACTTCACTTACAATAGATGCAATAGACGTCAAAACTATAATGAAATCGGAAATGACTCTGACGCGCATACTCAAGAAGACACTTTCACCTTTCAACACACTAAGCACAGCTTGACTATATAGTATACATTTATAGGAAAAGTAATGATTAATAATCGCACTGTAATAATCTGTTGTCACCCGGATGAGGATGGATTCCTTTTTGAGTCTGGTTCCTCACAAGGTTTCTTCCTCATGTTGTCTCAGGGAGTTTTTCCTTGCCACCATCACCTCTTATACGTTAGGGATCATTTTAAATTTAAAATTCATATCTGGATTTCTGTAAAGCTGCTTTGTGACAATGGCCATTGTTAATAGTGCTATATTAATAAAATTCTGAAGTCTGTACAGATTTGAAAACTAAAACTAAAAAAAAAAAAAAAAATCAAAATATGTAAGTGTGTTCAGTCAAGGCAGAATATACACTAATTTGATTACATTGGAAAGATCATGAAGACTTTACAGTACTCAAAATCCATAGTATAATGGCTTACTTCAGAATATTTAATAAATGAGTCAAGTCTAAGACTGTTATGTTATATTATCAGACGATTATCAGAGTGCACAGATGCACAGATCCATGTCTGCAACCACTCCTAGCATGTTCGTAACCTTATCATACACAGCTATCAACTATCAACTATCACAGCAGAACATGACATTGCTATCCAGACCAAAAATCTATTTCTGGCTAAGCATCACTGCACACGGTCACGCTAGTTCGATACTTTTTTTTTTTGCCCAGCGTGATGTCTTTCTTCGCAGCCCCTCTCTGTTTCAGCTTAAAACAACAACATGATAAATACTGACAGTTTATGAGATGTTATAGAAAAGACGTTCGCAAAAATATTGATTTAAGAACACTTATAGGATCTTATGTTTCAGTTTAGTTTGAATTAAGCAATCCAAATTTTTTAAATGGTCATTACTGGAATGATTGTGTTATCATACCGTGAAAATTTCAACACAACACTTCTAATCAAGGCTTAAATGATGTATAAATTACCCCCACTTTAACTTAAGCAGCGCTTGTCCAGCTCAAAGATCTGGTGCCAAAAACCTCTCTTACAGTGAACTAAGAAAGTGAAAGAGTAACACCATTTTTTATACATCAGAGGGAAAATAAAATAGTTCTGTAGCATGTTGCCAGACCTCAGCGCTGTCTGCTTTGTGCTTGGTGACTGTGAAGTGATGTGGCATTAAAAGCAGTAGCGGAGAGGAGTGTTCAGATGTTGTGTGGTCTGTGTGTGGGCTGCTTGTTTGAGCAGTGTAACAGAGCACTGCATCTTTAGAGGATCCGCTAAATGCCACTCTGTCATAACGCAGATGTCACCATGATTGGGCGCTATAAATTCAATTTGCTGTGAATATTTTAATTGGAGGGCCATCTGTGACAACATGAAGAGGGATAACTTTCCTAAAGTGTGTGTGTGTGTGTGTGTTATCCAAGCTGAGCCTTCAATACAAAAAAAAAAAAAAAAAAAGCAATGATGAGATAAGACATCACAAATAATATTAAATGAAACAATAACCGAGCCTGTCATCTCTGAGCGTAATCACTTTGTAGCTAAGACAAAGATTTTGAGCCGAATACCTGGATGCTGAAACGTACCATCTTGATGCATAATGTAGAAATAAAGCACTCCATGTCATCCTGTTATAGTAAAATAATCAGTGATGGGGTTGCGTGATGAGAGTGAGTTACTGTTATCACACTAAAGAGGATTATTTCCTTAAAACGGCACGTCCTTGAGTCACGTAATTCCTCTTATACTACAGCGATTCGCCAATGATTACAGTTTTACATTTATTAAAGAATGTCACGTTGTACTTTTTCATCCATTTATAGTTATATTTCATTTAAAATAAAAAAAAATCCTTTTATCACTTACGTTAAAGCAGCTATAAACAGTATAAAAAATAAAAAAGTGCTTGTTCTAATAAGTAATCATACGTTTCTATGGTAACAGCTCATTCACAGTGACTTGTATGGCGGACGCTCCACGTCAACGTATTTGCAAATGTTTTAATTTAATGTTTGTGACGTTTATTTAACATTTATGGAAGGAGACTTCCAGTGTCAGCGCTTGCTAACATAAGCTGCATTTTTTTTGTCTTGTATACAAAAAAAAAAAAAAAAGAGAGAGAGAGAAAAGTGAGGCTGGTGAGGAAACGACTTACATAAGTGATGAGAGGACTGTGGTATAAGAGGAATAAAACACTTTGAGAAGTGCTGTAAAAGGAAAATAATAATAATAATCTGAGTATGGTAACAGTAACTCCGCTTCATTACACCACCCCATCGATGATTCATTTCCTATAGCAGCAAGTGTTTAACCCTTTCATGCATAAATTATTTAGATGCATATCCAGATTCTTTTATATATCTTTTTTTTTTTTTCTTAAAATTGCATGACATAGGAATTTTGACTCAGTCTAAATATTACTTTTATTAAAAAGTGAATGGATTGACACTGAGTAAAAAAAAAAAAAAAAAGTTTAAAACAGTATGGCTGAAATATTTTTTTAATTGATCTTTGAATGTCCAAAATTTTTAACATTCAATTCTAAAATATGTAATGTTGCAGATTTAAATATTAGAAAATATAATTTGTTAGCATGAAAAACCTCACAGTTTAGAATTGTTGCATGACACAAAGAGGTAAAAAAAAATCATCTTGCCAAAAACAACACCAATTAAAAAAAAAACAAACAAAAAAATAATAATAATAATAATAAGGTGATCTGTGGAGTCTGGCACCAAAATGTTTTTTTTACGTAAATTCTTTTGTTTTTTGTTTTTTTTTAAATTTTATGTACAAGATTGAGAACAACAAATAGTCTAGAGAACTACAGAAGTGTACGTTAATTTACAGTAATGCTCAAGTGATTTGGAGGTGGTTTAGCTATATTTTCCTAAATTATAAAAGAAAAAGTTTCATAAATTGACTGTCCATAAATGAGGATACTATGCATGAAAGGGTTAATTCCTTACTTAGCCCTTTATCAGTGTCAGTTTTGGACCACAGCACTGTTGTAAGCTGGATAGTTTCGGTTGGTGGACTGTTTGAGGTGTTTAAAACATGGATTCGAAACATGACAGTGAACAAAAAAAAGTAAAAAACAAAGGAAAACAAGTGTTTTCATAATTGAAAACAACAACAAAAAAAAAACATTATTTTTCTGTTCAGGTGTAAATTGAAAAAAAGTGTAGCCTAAAATGAAACTTATCCAGAATTTGTGACTTCCTGCCTGGCTACAGTAAGATACAACACCAGATAGCTGCTACTGCAAAGCTTTTGAAGACGGAGTGACGGCAGGAAAATCTGTGTGGAAATATTTTTCCTACAATTCTGCAAGCAACAACTCACACTGCAAAGTAGAAGGATGTTCTGGAAATGTTAAGTGAGGAAAAACACACTCCAGACCATGCTGTTGTAAGAAAGTGATGCGCGTCGGGGTGGTGTGATGCGGCATGACGTGCAAGGGGAGTGCCGCTACCTCCAAAAGTGCATTATTTATTTTTGCATAACAGCATGGTCTGGAGTGTGTTATTCCGCTTAGACCACATCGATTTGCCAATGATTACGATGCTTAATTCATGAATGAAGGACACGTTGCACATTTTAACAGTTTATAGTTAGGGATAATGTTGTGGAACATCCGAGAGTCAAGTTAGTACCTGTCCTTACTTACGTTATAACCATGATAAACAGTTATTCTCTCACCAGCCTCTCTCTCTCTCTCACTCTCTCTCTCTCTCTCTCAAAAAACACAGCTTGTCATTTTACCAAGAAACTGGAAGGCATAAACTCCTCTGTCCTGAAGACTTCCTTCTGCTGATAAACCTCTCAAAGCACCATGAATGTTACAAAGACCTTACAACCGAGACTCCTTCCATAAATGTTAAATGAACGTCTTGTGACGAGAAACATCACCACATTAACGAGTATACATTTTAATTTGTTAAACAATGACACGTTTTTAAATCCATTTATTATTAGTATTAGATTATGTGTAGCATCCTCGGCAGTACAAGTCTCTGTGTATGATATGTTACCACAGAAACAATAACGTATTAAAACGAGTACATTAAACTAAACCTATTGTTCATGTTACAGCCAGAACTAGCTGTGCTGTTATTACAAAAATAATGCAGACCTTCTGACCAATCAGATTTGAAAAAACTACCACACTTATTTATACCCGAGAATTTCTATAAGCAGAGTAGGCTATCATATGTAAAGAACATTAATAACTGTTGTTTTATTTTGTTCTAAACTAGTTTCCAGCTAAGAACATACCAAAATGAGAAAACCTCAGCAACAAAAACAACAACAACAGCACGGCACCACTCAGTGTGTCACTGCTGTACTGAGAACCAAACACCTCTTAACACCTCTTAGAACTGATTAAAGGGCTAATGAGTGTGATTTACTGATTTACCTACCGATAAGTGAATGTCGTTCACTATTAGCTAATCAATAATTCCTGTACAGATTTAACATAAGCTACATGTTTGCCAGCATTCTGCCACAGAAGCGTTCTGTCACACTGACATGCCGTAGCGTTCACAAGTTCATTTTCACCTGTGGTCCTTGACATTTATTAAGCGTAGGTGGGAAAAATGTACCTGTCAATCATGCAAACAACCCTCCCATAATGCACTGCAGCCATGCATCGCAATCAGAGATGTCTCTATACCTGGAGAAGCATTCAGCCCATTCACCTCTATTACCACCAGCCGTTTCCCCAAAACAGCCATCAGATTCCATCGAACCGACATCGGCCATGACACTCCAGCCCTCTGCCGTGCCTTCATTTCCTGCACAAGACCTTGTCACTGTTTCATCCATCAATCTGTGTGTGTGTATGTGTGAGAATATAGATGCACATGTGTGTGAGAGACAACAAGCTGGATGACAGCTTCCCAATTATGCTAATGCGAAAGCTTAGCGCTAACCAGCACAGCGTGAGGGGAATAGGACAAGCGGCTCTACTAGGAGACGACCTGATGGAAAATACACACACGCACACACGCACACACACACACACACACACACACACACACACGCAAACATACACTGGAGGGTGGGCAGCCACTCATTATAACCGTGGTGAGCAGAAAAGCATATCCGAATGCACAACATGTCAAAACTTAAGGCAGAAAACCACATCGGGTTCCACTTCTGTCAGGCAAGAACAGGAATCTGAGGCTACAGTGGGTACAGACTTACCCAAACTGGACAGCTGAAGACTGGAAAAACGTAGCCTGGTCTTTATACTAATCTTCAGCTGCCCTGTTTCTCTCACTTGAAGTTAATAAGACAAAAAAAACACACAGTTTGTCATGTTACAGGGAAACTGCAAAACTCCTCTGTCCTGAAAAGTTACAGCTTGACCTCTGACACTGGAGACTCCTTCAATAAATATTAAATAAACATCTCCTTACAGAAACATCTCCTTACATTTGCCATACAAGTCCCTGTGTAAGTTGTTACTGTAGAAACAATAGTGTTAGAAAATTTATCAACACCTTCTGACCAGTCAGATTAGAGAATCCAACAGCATTGTGGAACAAAGCATATTATTCAATAACTACTATGAATTATTCAGTAACTGAAAAAGTTTCAAGCTGCTGACTGCTTGCTCTAGTTTAAGCTCTCTCTCTCTCTCTCTCTCTCTCTCTCTGTCTCTCTGTCTCTCACTCCTTTGGTTTGCTCCCGTTCCACAGTGATGGATGTTCCATGTTGCCACGTGAAAAATATCCCTTATGAAAACTGTGTATAATATTATGTTACAAAACATTACATTATTCATTTAGGCAGCCGAGGCTGTTATCGAGGGAAATTACGACCTCGCTGGCATTTCAATTTGCAGCCTGTTTATGTTCTGAGTTCATTTTTAGCCTATTTTCTGCATCTAATTTATTTTTAGTAAATTAACATTTTTTTCTCTCTCCTTCTACTTTTCAATTACTGTTGCTGTTGGCTTGTGTGCTAAGACAGATGGCTGTAATCACGGACTCAGCTCGTTTACAAGAAGAAAACAGTAATGAGCGATAGATGTGTGCGCTAGCACAAGGTTAGCTGCTGACTACGCTAACCTTTTGACCAAGCTAAAGCAGTATGAGTCGCTACTGCATGTGTTTGAGAAAAAAACATGAGAAAAAGAGCAAAAAGCAGAGCAGTTTAAACAAAACCTGCCAATCAATATATAATGTAAGTCAGGTTAACGTGTTAATTATGCTAATAAGGAGAAACAGATAGTTGCTAAAATGCTAACAGTGCTAATAAGCCTCAAAGTAGCAGCCTATCCAAATAAATAGAAATTATATTCCATATTTCCATGCCAAAAGATCATTTGTCCAATATACTGGAAATATTAATAAAAATTAAACTTTAAAAATTCTTGATTCTGATTGGTCAGAAGACTTTCTGGGAAAAACCTTTAAGGTTCCTTCAGTGGGAGATCCCTTTAGGGTACTAAGAGTGTTAAGCTCAGTATGAGTGGGCATAATGCCTTGCTTTTTAGCCAACGATTTTTTTAGAATGGTCTTTTTAAAAAAAAGATCCTTTGTTGTTGCTTAAGTGGATTTTTGTGAGCAATTCACATAAGGCAAATTGTCTGTAAAAAAGAAAAAAATGTGTGCAGTTCACACCCTTGTGGTTGCCAGATTTTTCTTGAGTAGAAGCATCTGAGACCGGGTTTTATAATAGAGTTTAGACTGCTGCTTTCATACGCAAGAAACAAATAGGGATAGAAAATGTGGACTGAAGAAGGAAATAGCGCTCAACAAATATAATATTATGTAACATAAAATCAAAAGACAATCTAAAAATAAAAATAGACTAAGATGATGATTGTCTGAATGAATGAAAAGATGATGTACATTGAAATAAATCTGGCAGGAGTGTAGTATATCACTGATATGTTAGTGCATGAATGGTCCTAGTTGTAGGTATTACATTAATCACTTATTAATTTTATTGCATCAAAATGGCTTCCACACTCATCATTCAGCAGCTTATAGAATAGCACTTGATCCAGCACATACAATTATTTTGCATTTTATTCTTTTCTATTGTGTGTCGTCACACATAATTGTGCACAATTTGAAGAAGCCACAAGATACCTAATTCGAGATCATAATCGAGAAAATGTAACAGGTGAGAAATATAGACGATTTTATCACACTTTTAATTCACTAGTTTGTCAAATCAGTCAAATAATCCTGACACTTTTGTTAATTTGATGCGCTCTCCTGTAAAGAAAACATGCCCATGGTTTGAAGAATAAGCTGACCAAGCAGTCATTTGCTATGCTACATAGTTTTATCGTGGAAATTTTGAACTTAATATGTCTCCATGCAAATCCATGAATTTTAAAGAATAAAAAATACTTTTAATTAGTAATAAAATAGTGTCTTATTTATGATTTTTTTAAATATTGAATTTCATTTCATAGTTTTTTTTTAGAGTGTATTTATAACCAAAGTATAACTTTCCACAAAAAATATTGTGGTTACATCAAACTTTCAGAGAGTAGCAGTGGACTTAATACTGCTCCTCACTCGAGCTGATACTGCGCAAGTCCAAGATGAGAATCGCTCAGGCAGACACGCCTCTGTTTTATTCAAACTCCACCCAGTGTGTGTAACTCTCCCATAACTTCTGCCTAGCATTTAACGCTGTAGTTACACGTGAGGTTTGAATACCAATGTGCACAATTTCGGTATTAAAACACTTTACTCAACTCTGAACATAGCCCTGATTACTTTTTTTTTTGTTAATGTTGAACCATATTGAGAAAATGTCATTAAATAGATCACAATAGAATATTTTTGCCCAGCTCCCACTCCTACAGCGACCTCCCTCTGTCTGTTAGATCGTTTACATTTCTTACATTTGCATTTCTTTATTGGTTTCTTCCAGTTTTCAGCGCCTTCCCCTTCGGAACCCTGCTGAATGCTGCCTCCATCTATTAACCCCTCAATTAGCATGTGATGAAATGCGTGATGTCGGTGCTAATAAAAGGCTAATGTCTGCTGTTTTTTCATTCCAGAGTCATACTGGGATGTAAATGAAGTGTTGATCCAACTGTTCTGACTGCTCTGGATACCGGTTATAAAAATTAGCCTTGGATTTAATTATCGGCTCGTATTAATTATCGGCTTTGTATTAAAGTGCTATGTTCACAGATATACACATGTGCAAAGAATCAGCAACTTATAGACCATGAATGTTCCATACAACACAACATTATAATGCTCTTCCTCCAGAATCAGAATCCAGCCATTTTTGTTAACATAAGGTAAATATTAATAAGTGTATGTTTCAAAACGCATTGCTGAAGACCTACAGTAATTAGGAACTACATGAACGCATGATGTTAGTGATTCCTAGGTCATGTTTTGTACAAGTTTCTGGTTATTTGTAAAAAAAATTCAACCATTAAATCCCTCAATTATTGTGGCTGTAATCGTAGACCTTCTATATATGCAACTCAGGACCACATTTACAATTAGTACATAAGCAAAGGTGCCAACTTTTATGAATTTTGCATAGGAGCTCCTCATTTCTAGTGTATCAAAAATACACCACACGAACAGTCTTCATTTTTTCCCTAATAAAAACAGCAGATGGGCCGATCCACATACGACTCTGGAAAGATCGACAGTTGTGTAGCTGTTTTGAGCTCTGACTGAGCCTGTGGAAGCCCCGCCCCCTAGGCAGTCGTGGCCTAATGGTTAGAGAGTCGGACTTGTAACCTGAAGGTGAACCTGAAGGTCGTGGGTTCGAGTCTCAGGTGTGGCAGGGATTGTAGGTGGGGGGAGTGAATGACCAGCGCTCTCTTCCACCCTCAATACCACGACTGAGGTGAGACCCTTGAGCAAGGCACCGAACCCCCAACTGCTCCTCGGGCGCCGCAGCTAAAAAAAGGCTACACACACTACTGTGTGTGCACTTGGATGGGTTAAATGCCGAGCACAAATTCCGCGTATGGGTCACCATACTTGGCCACAAGTCACTTCACTTCCCATATCTCACAACATTAGTAATTTCTTCAATGCATTTTTGGACTTTTCAGGTTTTTTTCAGTCAGCCATGTTTATTAGGGACGTGACCGAAAATACAGTTTTACAGTAGGACTGAAAAAAAACTCCAACGTTCATAAACTCTAAAGCTCCATTCCCTCCATTCGTTTCAGAGCTTTTTAAGTCTCCATTGCAGTAAATCTCCTTCACTGGCTCAGAACAAGCCAAGCCTTCATCCCTCATCCTCACACCTCGGCTCTGCTCGCCCTCCACAGGGGCCGAGGATGAAACAGGAAGAGCGGGAGATGAAGGGATCAGGAAGAGAAGGATTTAGGCAGCTGGTAAGGGGGTGCAGTTAGTGCTGGATGGATGGACAAGACTTCAGGCCTTCTGTCACAAACCAGCGACTGAACTTATTGAAAAAATCGCATATTTATGAATCGTTATGGATTTATGGGTCATTTCAGGGTTGAGAGGCTCTCACGCAGCTGTGGGTTTGAACCGATAGGACAACTGGGATCAGACGAGGAAAACAAAGACAAAAATTTAACAACATAGAAACAAAAATAAAGTTTGTTTCTTAACCTTCTTTCTGCTATCTATAGCTTCTGTCGTGAAATTACCACTTCAAAAAAAGAACATCGTAGTTTTTTTTTTCAGTTAATAAATTTTTTGACATTTTCCTGCCGTTTTCTTTTGGCCGATTTGTGGTGGGTGGGACTACATTTTATAGCATGATGTCATTTTTTTTTTTTTAGCAAAGTACAAATCAGAATTAGCAATGTGCTTGTGTCAGCTCTACTTCTACCCCGAGCACAGAAACTAAGGTGACTTCTTTCCTGCTCTCTCGACCTGCTTTGTGTCCTCCATAGCTGACTGAAGGTTAGCGACCAGATCTGACTCCATGTTTTATTTTCATAAGGCAAACTTTTCAAAGTGATAAAAACCACCAGAAATCCCGCCTTACGCTATTTCCACAAAAATAAGCATTTCATTCAGAAAATGGGTTTGAATGTCCGTCTTTAAACGATACATATTAGTGCCATTTCTTTTGGAATGACTACATTTTCTCGGGAGTATTTTTTTTGTTTATTTTGTTTTGACCAGAGTCGGTAGAAATCTAAATGTTCTTTTTAATCATTTTTATTGCTTTGGCATTATTTATCCTGAAGGTATTTCCCAACAGAAAATCCTATCCATGTATTTTAATATAGGAGCAGCAATATTAGTTTTATATTATAACTCTCTCGCTTCTTGCTGACATAAAACAGATGCTGTAAAAATGACAAACCATTGAGAATTGAATCAGGTGATCTGGGTAGATTGACCCATTTCCATGTGTTGCATTGGAGGAAAAGCTTTCTATTCCAAATCTCTCTTCATGGGAAGGATGGAAGGATTTCTAGTGTGTGTGTGTGTGTGTGTGGTTGGTATGAACTGAGGTTATGAAACGGAAATAAATGCAGCCTTCGGCACATGCTGTTAATAATAATACAAGTAGAGTATAATTATAAGCGTGGTCGCTAATAACTGAGCCTGAATTGAGATTCAATTGCCTGAAAGTGTGCTGAAATGAGGGCGTGACTGTTCATCTGTATGAGGGTTACGATCAGGTCATGTACAGTGTCTTGCATAAGTATTCACCCCTTCTTGAACTTTTCCACATTTTGTACTATTAGAATCTGGAGCTAAAATGGACTTGACTTGGATTTTATGCCATGGATCTACACAAAATAACTTGAAGTAGGGGGGAAAAAAAATCAATATAGTCTGAAAAATGATTTCCAAATAATCATGTAAGGGTTGTGATTGCATAAGAAGTCATCCCGCTGTGAAAGTTAGTCCTGGTGGAATCAGTTGTCATCAAAAGTCACATAATCAGCTGAATGGAGTTGTGCAATTAAAGTGTCACATGTTGTCAGATCTTATTCCTGGGTGAACAAGTTTCTCTGGAACAAGAATTTCTGGAAATTTCTGGAAAAGTATAAATCAGGGTTTGGTTATGAACTGATATTCCAGACTCGAAACATCCCACTGAGCGCCATTAAATCCATTATTAAAACATGTAAAGAATATGGCACAACTGTGATAAGAGGAGTTCATCCACCAAAATGCAGTGACCTGGTAAAAAGGGATTAGTCAGATAAGCAACCAAGAGGTCAAGAGTAACTCTGAGGGGGCTGGAGAGATCCACAGCTGAGTTGGGAGAAGCTCAGCCTGGACACTCCACAAAGCCATGCTTTATGGGAGAACAACAAGAAGAAAGCCATTATTTAAGAAAAAAAAAACATCCTGTTTGCAGACTCAGTAAACATGTTGGAAATGGTTCTTTCATCTGATGTAACCAAAACTGAACATTTTAGCCTTGGCACAAAGTGCTACGTTTTGCCAGAACCCCAACACTAATCATCATCCTGAGAACACCATTCCCGCAGTGAAGCATGGTGGTGGTAGCATCGTGTTGTAGGGATGCTGTTCATCAGCAGGGACCAGGAAACTGGTCAGGGTTGAGGGCAAGATGGATGGAGCCAAATACAGGGCAGTCCTAGAAGAAAACCTGGCCCAGTCTGGGAGAGACTTGAGATTGAATTCAAGAAGTTCATCTTTCAACAGGACAATGATCCTAAGCTTACTGCCAAAACTACATTTGGGTGGTTCAATACCAAGATCCTGAATGTTTTCCAGAAGCCCAGAGCTGTTCACCAACATACAATCTGGCACAGCTTTAGTAATTTTGCTAAGAAAATTGGGCAACAATATCAGGATTTCAGTTCCTGGTTGTAAAACTACAAAATGTGAAATTCAAAGATTCAAGGGAGTGAATGAATTTCCTCCTTTTTTTTTTTAGCAAATCATGAGCTCCCAGACAGCCATCTTGGTTTCTACTGGCTCCTGCTTCTGGGGTTTATGGTGTCAAAGTTGATCTACTTTAATCACGACTGAAAGTGAATGCCTCTTTCACATCACACCTTTCCTAGTCAACTGAATTGGCTTTTTGCGGATAAGTATTTAATCCTTTGGAATTCTGTGAGATAAAGCTATTTGAAAATGCTAACATTTTGACTGTGGTTGAGAAATCCTTTTAAAAAAATAAGTCTGAATCCAAAAGAACCTTCAGCTCTCAGACCAAATTTCACCATTTCATAACACAACGCCAATTAAATGGCCAATTTAAGTCGATATTGGTCATCAATGGATATCTCAATTCCAGCTGTGCACGGCATGAGGCAGAAATCTTAATGAATCTCCTCTGAGGCATTTCCATGACCTTCGTGAGCGAGGTTCAATCAGAACAGAGCAGCAGAACCAAAAAAAAACAGAACTGGGCTTTGGTCCATTACCTGACGTTGTCATGGCGCTGGATGTAGATCTTGTGAAAAATCCTTTCAGGAGGTTTCAGGAAGTCTTCCTTCATCTCCATAGCCACGTTCCTGGGCAGGAGGCTCATCAACAGTCGCTCCTACAAATGTGTGTGTGTGTGTGTGTGAGTGTGTGTGAGCGTGTTGCATAAACGTGCAGTAAGGTGTTTGAGAGGGGGGAAAAAAAGGTGACAATCAAATAAATCACAGGTAAAGGAAGAGCAGGATGATGTGCAACAGAAACACATGGCTGAGGGCAGGCAGATTCTTGTCGATTTGAGATGAACGCTGTTACCTGCTTTTCGTTCTCGTCTTCCATGCGCAGTCTCTCCTCGATGCAGTTGCGTGCCTGCAGGAAGGCCTTTCTCTGAGCACGCTCGGTGAGGATCCGCACAAACAGACCGGAGAGATTCACGCTGGTGAAGAGCAGCGTGTTGGCCACCAGCTATCACACACACACACACACAGCAAAAAATAAACAAGGGATGATTGCATAACCTCACATCTGTAATGTTTTCGTCTGTTTGGATTGATCCACGTTAATAAAGCATCTTAGAGTAAGAGTAGTGATCTAAGCTGAATACATTGTTCATGCTTCAAGAGCTAAAAATAAAAAACTGACATGAATTAAACCTACATTAATGGAACGCTCCACCCTGAAACACATTAAATATATTTATATTGAAATATTTGTGATTCTGATCTGGTTTAGTGATTCTTTTGCTAATTTGTTGCTTGGCGTTGTATTTTTTTCATTATTCTTCTGAGAAGTTAGCAGCCGTGTCCTGTGTCGCAGGAGGACATTATTGTTGTTGTTAGCGCAGTTACAATGGCAGTTACTGTAATAGGATAAAAAAATCAACAAATCAAAAAATCAAGCAATAAATCTCAAACATAAAAAATGAGAACGTTCACATTTCGCTTTTAGCTCCTAAAAACAAAAGAGCACAAGTTTTTTTTTTTTTAACTTCTTTTCATATTAAAGAGAAATTCAGTGTGGAAATAGGGGAGACGTTGGAGCAAATGTTGGGGACAAAGTCCCAGAATGCAATGCAGCCATACGAGGCTGGGTTACACCAGAGACTCGGCTCGGCTAGTTAGAGTTAGAGCTATGAGGTGATGACTGTCATGGGTGGTGAAAGTTGAAGCTTTGGAAGTTGATCTGTTAGAGCAGGATGTACAGCTGCAGAAGTCAGATATCTGGACAGACTAAAGGACTAAAGTGCCGCTGCATCACTCTCTTTACACAGAGGGCTAATTTCCACTGCACCACTAGCAGAAGTTAGTCGAACAGCATATTGGCATTTATCAACGTATGCATATGTTTTGAAAATGTTTAGCTTGGTTTCGTCTCTGAAAACGTTCACACACAGCTTTGCTGAAAGGCTGAAAAAACAAGGATGATTGTCACTATTTGCGCTCGAATGATCTGCCTCCTTCGTACCTCGCGAAACAATAACAGCTTTGTGTTTCAACGACCTGCTTATTTAGAGGTCATATATTCCAGGAAATGACTCTTCAGCTTTGCAGCTCAAACCTTCTAAGACGTCCTGTTTCTGGATTGGACGACGTGCTGATGAGGTGAACTGCCAATAACAGAAGGCGTAAGGAAGCGAAGACACGACACGTCTGTACATCGCATGCGCTTAATCAATCCATCTATCAGTAAGCCTTTTTAGGCTTTCAGGCCACAGTCAATATTCAGAGTTTTAGCGCATGGGGAAATCAATAATACATAATGTTGCACAATGCTCTAATTCCCTGTCACGCATGTGGAAAAAAAAAGGAAATGAAATTGTACATAATGTACAACAAAAAGATGGAATCCAGAATGACAGGAAATATTTTTTACATTGTTTTACTGAACAATTAAGCATCAGTTGCATTATATTTGAGATTTGCTAAAAAGAATGTGAAGAAAACCAAAACATGACTTTCAAAAGGTGTGTGTGTGTGTGTTCGAGGTATGTGTGTGAGGAGAGAGACAGACAAGTTGTGTGTTATACGTATGTGTTAGAGGTGTGTGTGTGTGTGTATATGAGGAGAGGTGTGTAATAAGAGAGAGACAGGTTGTGTGTGTATATGAGGAGAGAGAAAGGTGTGTAGTGAAAGAGAGATTATGTGTTAGAGGTGTGTGTGTGTATATGAGGAGAGGCGTGTAGTGAAAGAGAGAGACAGAGAGAGACAGGTTGTGTGTTAGAGGTGTGTG
>CM075006.1:3618568-3640919 GCA_037576675.1 Pangasius sanitwongsei
TTCTGCAAGATGCTCAGTAACACTTACAGCTCATTTCCTTATAAAACTGCACACACTGCACCTGAGACACTGTTTAAAAAAAAAAAAGCAAAGGATCGTCACACCAGACATTGACTTTGTTTCATTTATTACTGTTTATTATTACTGTTTTCATTTATCATTATTTTTGAAGGCATCTTTGCACTACAGCATTTCTTTGCATGTGCCTAAGACTTTTGCACAGTACTGTGTGTGTATATATACAGGTGTATGTACGCTGACCGGGATTCAAGAAGACGAACGAACAGCAAATTCTAACCGTGCCAGGTTCTAAAGTAAGAAAAAGCATGTAAATGTATTAAAAAGTACTACAATTTTTGTCAAATGATACATGCGATTAAATACACCACAGAGGGGAAAAAAATAGTCAATTTTCATATGTATATATAATCAAAATATACAACATTCAGTTCATTTCAAGTCATTTAGCTTTACTGTCATAAACATTACTTCACTGAAATGACAAAGAAGAATTTATATAGAATTAGCAATAAAAAAAAAAGAAAAAAAAAAGCAATACTCAAATTAAGATTCTTCAGAAATACAATGACCCACCGTGTTAAATGATCAGACGCTTTCATGTAGCGAGTCCAGCTGAGTGGTTTGGAGCTTGTTTGATTTTTTTTTTTTTTTCTAAGATCTAAAAAAAAAATTAATAATAATCCTACCTCACCAGCTGCTTAAGCGTTTAAATTTAGATATTGAATATTGAATTCGCCATTTTTCACAGCGAGAAAGTCTTTTCATTCTATTTTTACAGGCTGAATGAAAGGCACAACAGAGGAGGTAATCAGGTAAGAGCCGTTTATTTATACACGCTAGAAACCTAATCCAGTCAGAGTGTTATATCTCTGTGCTGTCGTGTATGAAGGCAGTGACTGTGTTTACAAAAATACAATAAAGTCCAGATAGTGGACATTCCTTAGACTTAGTATTGTGAAATGTATAGATTTTCTTGACATATTTTGTAGCAATGAGGCAATACACACAGCAAAATCAGCTGCTGGAATAGTGTAGTGTTCAAGAAATGCCAGACTGAACTACAAAAGTAGCAAAAGTGTTTAATGTTTGAAAAAAAAAAAAACGCCCTACTTCAGCGACTCCATATATCTAAACATAAACAATCATGGCATCTACAGGAAATAATCTGTTTTTGGCAATCACAGGCATTTATGTAAATTACTTAGCTAAAGGCATCTCATGGAACCAGAGAATAGCTACACGGCTAGAGATATTAGCTCAGAAAAGAGAGAATTTTCACAAACTTTCAGCAATGTTTCATTTCGTAACCCTCCTTCTTGGTCAAATTAATGAAGTGATGAAAAAAACCCAGAAAAGACGACAACAAAAACACCGTTTAAAAATTGCGTTTATTCTTTGCTTCATGACGCACCACTGTGAAGCAAAGTTATTATTTAACTCTTTCATGCACAAATTGTTTAAAAGCATATCCAGAGTCTTTAGACTGCATGACGTATGAAGTTTTACTTTATCTAAATATCGCTCATAATAAAAGGTAAATAGATTATCCATGTGCAGGAATATCATAAGAAAAAAAAGGATAAAAATAAATAAATAAATAAATAAATAAATGTTTCAATATCTAAAAATGGTTACCATTCAGTTATAAAATATTTACCAAAATTATAGAAAATATCATTACTGAAAATATGAAATTTAAAAACAGTTTAGGACTGTGGCATGATGCAAGAAGGTCAAAGAAATCTTGAAAAAAAAAAACCCTACTTTTTAAAAAAAAAAAAAAAAAAATCTAAGGTGCCCAGTGGAGTCTGGCACAAAAAAAAATTGTATTTATTTTTTTTTTTAGTTTTTTTTTTATTACGTAAAAATTTTGTAAAGATTGACAACAACAAATAATCTAGAGGGCTACGGAAGTTTATGTTCAATTAGAGTTATGCTCTCAAGTGATTTGGAGGTGATATACATCTTGTATTTTCCTAAAATATATTTTAAATAAGAGCGTTAAATTGACTGTCCATAATCATGGACACTGTGCATGAAAGGGTTTAATTTTAAATTCTTATTTACATAATGCCATAAACTAATCTCTAATTGGTTCACCACTGAAAGCCATTCAGTTACGTTAGTTGCTTCAGCAGACCTTTATAAGCAACAAATTCTATGAAACTGGACCTTTACAATTTATAGCTGTATACCTCTGGTATACTGAGTCTGTGACAAAAAAAAATATTATTGGTCATGGCTGCCTTTAGGTCCTGTCAGAAAGATTATAATTATGAGATATAACGCCACCACAATGTCGTAATTACAACCCTGATTCTCTTTTTTAGTTTTTTCTCTCTTTTTTTTTATGAGAACCAACTGTTGTTTTTTGCATGGTAAAATAAACTTCTTGTTGCTGGTGATACAAAACTAAATAATGATTTATAATTAAAAATAATAGAAATTTATAATAAAATTTAAAAAAAATAAAATAAAAACAAAAAAAGTATGCTCACACTTCCCATCCATATTTTTAGTAACACCACGCCATGTCCTAATCACAACCTCCAAATTTATACACACATCTTTCCTTAATCTCAGCTGAACACCTTGGCATCACTGTCTAAGTGCTTAATAAAAGCCTTAAACAGCAATCAGATCCAATTACACATCAAACGGAAACAAGTAGATTAACAATGAACGGCTTTTCTGTCTTGTAACCAATGCCACCATTGTATACAAGGGCGCCAATATTTACGGTTTCACCATAGAATTTACTATTTTTGGTCTTTTCATCCAGCAATACAGGAGTCACCAGAAAAGTATGCTGTTCGCTGTTTTTTCAGCAGCAATCAGACCAAATGCAAATAAAATCCACCTGATGGAAAAGCCAATTCACTGAAGGGGAAAGGACGTGACAGATGAGCCAAGGACGTGTTGTGAGCCAATGAAAAACAACAATGCGGGACTGTGGTCAATGAAAAGAAAATGGAGGAGCTGCTAATTATTAAGGAGCAAGGCATGCTAGTTTGATTGATTTATAGGGCATTTCATACACAACGGCAATTCAAACATAATTAAAAGTTTTTAATAACTACATAACTCGGTTTTTGCAGTAACATCCTGTTTATTCTCTCTTCCTGCTGTGATTTTCTTGTTAGCAACGTTGACGCCTCTGGGTTTAACGTCGTCATGAAGAATAAGGGCCGATCTGACAGACTGGAACATGTTCGGAGACGCTGCGACCGATGAATATCACACCAGTTTTGAGGAGTAGGGATCGATCATCACCCGCATGCAGTTACGAAGACAATAATAGCATTTCCAGAGCAGAGAGGTCTGCAACAACACTGAGTCTTACTAAGAGCAAAAGGAGCAGCTCGGTGGATGAGAAAGTGTTTCCAACTCCAGACTGAAAGCAGCAATCAGGGGTGTGACGCTAAGGCAAGAGAGATTGGAGGGTAATTTTAGAACCTGTTCCATATCTAAGAACCATTAAAGCAAGACTGTCCATATCACATCAGGGGTGGACAAATCAATAGCCCGGATGCCTAGCACAAGAACAGTTACATATACGGGTTATTAATTTTATATTCATAGCTGTCCTGGCAGACATGTAGGCTCAGTAAGCTAGTGTTCGCTAGGAAGGAACATTTGCTAATGACGTTTTACAAAATATTTTTGATTTAGTGTGTATAGTGTCCAGCATACATATTCACCCCTTTAACTTTCCCAAATTTTGACCTGAAATGCACTTAACTGGGGTTATGTCACAAATCTACACAAAATAGCCATGAATATTGAAGTAAAGGAGAAAAAAACAATCTAGTTTACAAAATTAGATTACAAAGTATTGCCTAAGTACTCACCCCCTTTACTGTGAAACCTCTAAATTAGTTCATAAGCCAATAGGAAGTCGCATTGTTAGTTGAACTGCGTGTCCCATGATCTTAATATAAATACACTTGTTCCTACCTAAGCAAACAAAATCATGAAGACAAATGACAAGGTCTGGGACAAAGTTTTGGAAATCGGGGTTTGGTTTTTTTTTTTTTTTAAAAAATATCCCAAACTTTAAAAGCAACATTTAGATTTTTTGTTTTTTAATGGAAAGAATATGGTACATCTTAGAGGACTCTGCCTAGAGGAGGCCATCCACCAAAGGTCTGGATAAAGAGGGGATTAGTCAGAGAAGTAACCAAGAAGTCAAGGGTAATGCACAACATAATGCTACCACCACCATGCTTTACGGTGAGAATGGTGTTCTCAGGGTGATGAGCAGTGTTGGTTTGTGTCGGGGGAGAGAGTAATGACACCCCAAAAACCCCCCAACCCCCTCCGCCACACACACACACACACACCCAGAAACGTGGTCAGGGATGGTTACTCTCAAAGTGAATGCAACAAAATCCCTCATAAACAAAAATATATGATATGGTAAAGACATATTTCTTTTAGATTCATTCTTTTAGATTTATGTACAAGTTTTAACATTGTGATAGCCAGCAGGGATGCTTCTGAACTTTTGGTTTGCAACAAAGCAACATCCTACAGTCATACTTCTCAAGTTGCAGAGCACAATCAGGGTTGCCAGGTCTCGGCAAAACGTACAACTCAAACACCACTTAAAAAGTTTGGGCATTGGAAAAGGGAGGGGAATTTTTCTTTTTTTTTCTCAGTCTTAACGAGTTCCCCATGGTGCGCACACATTTTTATTGCAATATCTTCAAGGTACCTTGTATTCCTCATCTGGTACAGGAATTATCCACTTCATAAACCCCCTTATCCCTCTCCTAATCTTTGCAATATAGATATACAACAGAAAAACATTGTAGATACACTGTCTGCACTTACACTTTCCCTTTGTTTGCCATAGTCTATGTTTAGATTTAATTCTGATTATTTGCTTTGAAACAAGATCTTAGTAGCCAGGAACTATTTACCTAAAAAAAAAAACACCTACAGACTTTTCCATCCACAAGTGTAACGTGCGGTGCTGAGAGGCAGGATGCAAGTGCATAAGATTAGCGTTAAGATTACAATCAGAGGGTAATGCGTGAATCATTGTCAAAACCAAGGGCAATCCATATTCAGAAATATAAAACACGTGAAAGGTAACAACACAGGAATCAAGAAACAGGGGAACCAAAGGCTTTTTGAGACTTCGCAAATACAAAAAGATACAAGAATCTAGTCAGAGGTGAACTGAACACATACCAATCAAACAGACCAATCACAGGACAAGCGAGGAGACGAGACACAAATCAAAACAGAACGCACAAAACATGACAGGAAGTGCGTTTTGTGACAAAAAGCTAACCCAATTTGGTGACCCAGGTGACTCTGACCACAAGTAACATCCAAGGGCTTGCGGTCCCTTGTCGCCAAAGGGTAATCCTTCTTTCATGCCCACCTGGTGGCCTGGAGGTCACTTATGGCTAGAATCGACCCTGATACCCAGATTACTTGCGCTGATGGGGAAGAGATGCCAATGATTGCGATATCTTTTCATTCCAATAGACCACCGGATGTCAAACTGCACCTTATTAAACGTAAAATGATATTTACAGATATCAGTTCATCTTGAATCTGGAGATCCCTGGTCATGGTGAACCATAAAGCATTGGTATGTTGGTTATGCTCCGATCCTGCACAAGCCACAAGATGATCTCAGTCTCAGTAGGTGTGTAACTTGATTTGATCAGCAGTTCTGCAGTTTAGTTGATGCAGTCTCGTCTCGTCTTTGCGTAATGGCTGTCAGATGGGCAGCTCAGTCATTTCTCCTCCACACACCGCATGCTCATTTAGACTCGTGCAAAAATTAGTCATTCTTCTTCACCATACTGAACGTCAGCCTGCTGAGACCCTGTGTGTTCGAAAAAGGAAAGAGTAGGAGAGACAGGAAGAGAGGAAGACAAAATTGGCTGCAGTATTTTTTTTTTTAATCGCTATGCATTAGTCTCATCCGAGTGATCCGGGATCATCTGAGCTGCTTTTGGGACTGCAGGACGTCGAGAACGAACCCGCTGACTGCTCCACTCATCTCCTTTCACTTTTGACGTTTGTCTTTTTTCCCCCGTTCCGCTGAGACAGGAATGTAGGGCAGCTCTCTCACCTGTCGGCGCTCATGGCTCGAATAAAGTCTCGGCTGAAAAACACAGAGACAGACGAGCTTTCAACCACATAGACAGTTAAAGACAAGCTGAAATCAAAACTGTACAAGCTCATGTCCCTGGCTAAATTGTCCTCATCAGTAATTTCCCACTGACTCTTTCCCCGCCTCTAAATACCCCTGATATTTTTCCCTGATGTTTTCCCTCCCCCTCCCCCACACCGAGCTGACCTTACATAAGCACTAGCAAGCAACAAGGCACTTGTGTTGCTTATGTAGCTTCTCTCTTGCTACTGCACAAGCCAGCTAGCTGACACACGAATTAAATAACGCACTAATCAGTCGAAAATGGTTTGCTTGTTACGCTACATGCTAGGCTTCAGAGTTTCACTCTCAGATTAGATCAACAAAGCTAGCTAACTATACTAGCTACATACACTCACCAGAGACTCTAACGATCTCTGCTACTTCCTTACGAGCTTTTATTTACTTTGTAACATCTCTAGTGAGAGGTCGTAGATGACGGGATAAGATGTAACTGGTTATTTCTTTCCAGTTTTGTGCGTCAAACAGTAAATGGGAACTAATTACAGGTAGGAACTAAAGTTGTGAGTGGGGAACTGAAGAAACGTCGGACCACACCTGCCATAGGATTGCGCTCAGGAATGAGACCTATGCTTTAACGTTTTAGCTAATTTCATAGAATTAAAAAAAAAAAAATCAATCAAAAGTTATCATATCGTTCAGCATTTTCCTGTAGCATCATGACACAGAGGTTGTTAATCATTGGAACAGTTTTTTTTTTTCTAGCAGTGCATAAAAAGTGCTAAAAATAAAATGGTGTGATGAGACAAGTAACATTTTACATCTGGAGGAATTCAACAAGCTCTGTGTGTGTGTGTGTGTGTGTGTGTACATTTCATCTTTAAACTAGCCCAACTAGCCAAAAGCCCATGTGCTATTTCCTGACCAGAATACATTATGAACCTGTGTGTATGTGTGTGTGTGTGTGTGTGTGTGTCCACTCAGCATTAACAGGGGGCTTTCTGATGGGGGTCAAGTGTCAAATCTGTGGACACACACCGGCTGCATTCATCTACTGAGAACAAAGACAGGTCTGATGGGATCCATCAGCACTGATGCGTGTCCCAAGGACATCCGACAGCATGGAAACACACACACACACACACACACACACACTCTCTCTCTCTCTCTATCCCTCTCTCTGGTTCACTCATTACTTTCCAATAAATCCATCTCTGTTCTGAAGAAGAACCATTAGCCAGGTCGAGTCAAATAATCTGACTCTCGATATACTGAAAACACTGTCACAGTGAGTGCTAATGAGGGAGGTGAAGGTGTGTGTGTGTGTGTGTGTGTGTGTGTGTGTGTCTCAACAGATCAAATCTGAGCTATTTCCTGGGCTTCATTTTTCTTTTCCTTTTTTTTTTCCCTCCCACATTTTATTCTCTTCCGTTCTGCGCTTGTCGGATGGAGCTGTCAGAGGAGCAACAGCTGACACTCCGCTTCAAAAATAGCTTCGAAAAAAGCAACAAGCCTAGACACACACACACACACACACACAGGATATGTCCATCTGAGCTCAGATACGGATCGAGCTGCAAAAGATTTACACTCAGCTCCAGAATTATTGGCACCTTTCATTATAAGAAGCAAAAATGAAGAACACGCAATGCAATGTTTTAAGCATATATGGTGATGCTGTAAAGGCAATTTTTTTTAAACGTTTTCTGCAAAACACTGCTTTCAAAAACTATTAGCACCCCACAGTGATGCCTTGCATTGCAGAGAATAACAGCACTGAGTCTCTTCCTGTATGGTGTAATAAGGTTGGAGATATGTATAGAGGATCTCGGTCCAGTCCTCCATGCAGAATATTTTCAGCTGCTTTATATTTTAAGGTTTGTGCACGTGGACGTCGTCTTCAATGAATCCTGCATTTTGTATATTGCTCTCAGGGCTTTTTTTTACTCAACAACATTAACATTTAACACTTAGTAGCATGTAGGATGTAGCATTTAACAATAAATTTTAAAATCTGTATGTATTTTCATATCTATTACCTGACTTGTGTAGATCAACATCTGTCACACTCTTTTGTGTTGAAACATCTGTTTCTCTCTTTTTTTTTTTTTAATTTTCAGCACATTTCCATCATACAAAAGCTAACACACGCGTCCTCCGAGACACGTGAAACTATCCAAGCTGCTGATGCATAACGCACGCTGAGGAAAGCGCTATCCGCCCTCTTCTGCATACATGACCTCACAGACAGCTACGATTACCCAATGTCATGGTGATTGACAGGGAAAAGAGATCATGCCCCTCCCACCTAGGGAACTCTTTGCTCCTGGCTATGGATGGGCCTTTGCATTATCACGATTCGAACTCGAAGCTCTTTTCTTTTCTGTTGCGCTGCGGTATAAGAAGGACGTAAAAACACAACCAAAGACGTCCAGTGTTGTTTTAGCAAGAACATTTCCCCAAATATTATGTGTACCTGCACATGTAGACATCAGAGGCCAAGCTTCAGAGATGATGATTTTATTTGTCAGGATTTGGAGATGATATTGTTAATTAACAGCCCAAGATAACAAACACATTTTGAGAGCTGACTGAAAGTGCAAAGGTTCACATGTTTAATTGCAGCGTGAGAAAAATTGACTTTGTGACTACAGAGTGCAAAGAAATGACAATGTAACAATGTAACAATGTATCTATCTATCTATCTATCTATCTATCTATCTATCTATCTATCAGACTGCTTTTCTCCAAATTCATATTTAATAATCTACAGTCTACTACCAATACAATTGCATATAAATGAACCAGAGTTTTAAATAAGCTTTCAATGCTCTAGAGCCATAGTTCTCAAAGGAAGCTCTCTAAAACAATGCCAGAGACTTTTATTTTATTTTATTTTATTTCACTGGTGGAAATCACAAGCCACCATTATTATTATTTATTATTCTTTAGTTCTTAGAGTTATTAGCCTGTTTGACTTCTCACTTGAATTGATTAGGCTGAATCCAAATGTTACAGTGTCGAGTTTATTTTTATTTTTTTTTAAATTCTATTAAAATTTAATTTAAAAAATGGTGGAAAATTCAGGAATAAAATCTCTATGACTCCAATAAATAAGCAAAATATTAATGAACATAATAGAAAAAGTTATATAAAAGACTCCATAGAGGGCTTTTTTTTTATTTAAAAGTATACTTGGTTGTGGCAAGTTTTAGACCCCCTCATCACACCCAAAAATTTGTAACAGTTTATATTAAAGTTATGAAGTTATGTTAAGGTTATGATTAGGTTATGGTTAGCATTAGGGCTTCCATTTGTGCCTTTTTTTTAAATGAATTTATTCATATAAAATTGAAAGAATCACATTGGACTTGCTCTTTAAAATTCAAGTTATGTGAGATCTGACCAGAGCTGGCAAAAGCACTAAACTGATTAAATCACGCAAAAAGCAGAGCTACTAAATAAAACCTGGTAAAAGTTGAAGCGCCGCTTCGCTCAAATGCTTCACTCAAAAGTTAAACCTGAAAAACAAAAACAAAATGAAAGTAGAAGAAAGAACCACAAAGGAAAAAGACACCTTCCTCAAATCAAATGTCTGCTTTTAGTTACTGATGATAAGTTAATTAGTGCTTCTTTCATCAAGGATCGTGAGAAAACATTAAGTTAGCCTTAGCTAGCGAGCTGAATGCTAATGGAAAGTGTAGCTATCAGTAGATGTAGATGACACTGATGGGTATTAGCGTTCGTTCTCACTGTCATATCTTTAGAGTTTAGAATATACACTCATAACTCCATACTTTTTCAATTCTGTTGAACCAATTCTGTGCAGTTACGTATTTTGAGTGACTAATGATTTTTTTTTTTTAAAGTTACTATTTGACAGATATAAGCCGATGTTCTGTTGCTTTGCTTTCATTTCTAGATGCTGTAATTGTGGTGTAACGTGTTCGCGGCCCCATTTAGAGTTATTATTGCACCTAGTGGGCAAAAGTAGGAACTGCAACAAGCGCTAAAAAATTAAAATAGAGTCTCATTGGGGCAGGAATCACGCTGCCCCATGCTCAGAGTAGGGAGCGTTAATGACGTTGCCAGATTGGGCCAGTTTAAAAATACTCCACGGCCGCCAAGATTTTGTTGTATAGCAAATAGTTATAATTAAATCTAATAAATGTCCAAAAAAAGTTTAAGTGCATGCAATGATTTGGGATTGGTTTCAGGTCTTTTTGGGATAGAAGTTTTGCTAAAATCTGGCTAATGATATGAACTGTTCTGGTGAGAAGAAACACACGTGCAACAAGTGCATTGAAATGTATGGAGTAAAAAATAAAAAGGAAAAACTCAGACTAGACCTAAGTACAGAAACAAATCATTTTATTACCTCCCACCTCAGTGATCAGGTTTGTTTCAGAAGATTTAGTTAATACTTTGCCATGCATTCATCCATGCCAAGCTAATTTCTACCCTGGGAGCATTCACAGCCACATCTTCTGTCTGTCATCTACTGGTGGTTTATTTCACAGCGCTGTAAGATGGCAGAACACAAACAGCGGTGCGATAAGGAGCTTAAGTGAGCTAAAAACAGTACGAACTCTTGCTTTGCTTAAGCGAGATGACAGATTAGTGATTCCCTCTGCGATTTCAGTCTAGTCGAGATGGTTCAGGGAGATGACCAACTGGGTTTGTTTTAATTTGACAGATTAAAGACCCCCTGTAACCTTCTCCACACACACACACACACACACACACATATATATATATATATACTGAGAGATACTGAGCAGCAGAGTAGAATGTGGAGAGAAAGAGCTGAATGTTTCTAAAATGCTTGGACCCCTTTGACTCAAGTAAAAAGTAGTAGGGGTGTAACACAATGCCCAGGTTTTAGACCTTTTTTTTTGTTTTTGTTTCATTTTTTTATACACACACACATACACACACACATATATATATATATATACATTTATATATATTAATAATTACTCAATTATATTGCCAAGCAAAGCTTAGGTTTATAAAAGTGCATGCCATATTACGCCTATTAAAAAGTAAATCAATACAATTTTAGTCCAGCACAAAGTTTAAATTCTGCTGGAAGCAGTCAGAGGTAAAGCTGTAACTTTACTAAGTTTTCCGATGTCTTCAGGACAGAGCAGTTTCCACTTTGCGGTCTCTCTGTAACTGCTCTAAAAGCTGCGTTTTTTTTGTTTTTTGTTTTAATCTTCAAGAGAGAAAAACCAGAATGACCTTTGTTATAGCTGCTAAAACATAACATAAAAGGATAAAAGCATGACACGTTGTTCTTTAATGAATACGAAATCGGCCATTATTAGCAAACTGCTGTGGTATAACAGGAATAAAACACTTCACGTGAGAAACGTCAGCTCTTTCGGGGCAAACTGGAATTTACGCTCTGCAGTTCACCGAGGCTGTGTTTGTGTTCTGAAGGCGAACGGTTCGAGCATTCTGTTTTTTAGGAGACAGTGTTTAGACTTCTCCATCACGCAATCCTCTTAGGTTTCTGTAAACTCTAAAAGAGACCTGCAGCGACGCTGTGGATTTTGTTGAATCGGATGAAGGTGTAAGAAAAGGTGAAAACATTAACCCCGCCCCTAACCTTTATGTTTGCATCTTTCCAACAAATTGAGTCGTGTGAATTGTTCGGAATTGACCGTGTTGCTTTCAGTGCATAGTGAGGGTGTTCATTTATATTCATTGAATAATACAGAAGGGATCTGAATCCAGAGAGAGAGAGAGAGAGAGAGAGATTAGCATTCTGCTTCATTTAACACACCTAATTCAACACATTTAGCTAATGACCAACATCTCCACAGGCTGGATTTGGGCTGGAAGCTGAGCCTGTGGATGTGTTCACACCTGGCATTAACATGTGTCCTGGGTGATCAGACGACAAGTGGACAAGTCGAGACACATCGCCGTTCACACCTGGAGTTATGAACGTGTCTCCAGTGACCACTTGTGATCGGATTTTATACATCGCTTCGGCGCAATTTACAAACAGTCTCTCGATGATTACATATGTTCAGGCTAGAGCAGTGACGCAGTTGATTAGTTGGTCTTCCGTTGCTCTCAGGAACGGGATCGAGACGCTCGTGCGTTCACACTACAGATGTGATGTGATCATATGCGTCCAAACCTCGGAATGTGGCTCGAGTAATTACATCGATTACAATGCCTCTTGGAGACACGTCGGACCCCGTTCACACCCGTCGCCGCCCAGGACGCATGTTAATTCCAGGTGTGAACAGGACCTGAAACTACTGTTTTAATACCATATTTGCATGTTGAATCAATAAACATTCTTGAGCGGAGACAAAAAAAATCCCAATCCACCTGAATATGTAACAAAACTATTCAGTAAATGCTAATTTTACAGTTTTCCCTTTACTGTAATTGTCATCATTCAGAAAAAAAAAAATTCAACATGTTGATGTTCAACATTTGCGTAAAAAAAAAAATCCACGTTTTATATGTGAAAAGAAAAAAAATCACGTGACATATCAGGGTTTTTGGACCAAGATTCCAGCATCAGTACACAGACAGTTGCTGATTTATTTAATACCAGAGCCGTGTCAGACTCCAGAGAGTGATTAGCATTCCGAAAGAGCATTAGCATTAGAAGACGTGTTGCTCTCCGGCACCAATTTCAAATATTTCGACAGACTAAAAAAGGAAAAAAAAAAAAATCCAAGAATTGAGGCAAAAAACTACGACACCGTACAGCACAGCGCTGCTGAAGTCTTCGGTCTGATTGGTCAGAAGGTGTTGATTACATATTAATAATGTTTGCATTCATTTCCTTTAAAGACGTTTTCCTTTTCTTTTCATTTCTACAAGGCTGATCATCAGTCTGTGTCGCTCCTGGGAAAAACCTGCAGCTCCATCTTTTGTCAAACACACACACACACACACACACACCTACAGAGGTCAAACTGTGAGAAAGAAATCAGGAGCAGGTGGTTTATTAAAAAAGAGAAAGGTGCATCACTCCAGCCTGCTAAACTCACGGTAATCGTGAAACACACACACACACACACACACACACACGGAGGCTGCGACAGCACTTCATTAAAGAGCATCATCACTTCATTTGCAGCGTGCGATAGAGGTTTCAGTGTCACTCTCGCGTGAAAATCTGCTCTGAACTCCGAGAGACGCCAAGTGCAACGCCATGACACCAACATGCAGGACTTCTGCTTGCTCTTCCATTTCCTTTTTCCTTTCCTCCTACCTTGTCTGGTCTCACACTGTCTGTCTAACACTCACACACACACACACACACACACACAGACACAGAGACAGACAGCGGGGGACGAGTGCACGCTAAACCTGGCTGCTGAGGGCAGATGTAGACTGGCAGCCGCTGTGGCTTTTCTGTCTTCTGATCTATTTATAGAGTCTCTCACTGATGAGGAGCCTTCAGAGTGTGTGTGTGTGTGTGTGTGTGTCTAAATCCTACATCTTAACCTGTAACAGAGCAATTTCAAGGCTATACATGATAACAGTCTATGATACATATTACAAAATACTGAGATGATGACAATGATGATGATGATGATGATGATGAGTATTATTATTATTATTATTATGTTGTGTGAAGGATATATACTGTATGATTACACGTGAAAAAGAATTCATTTAAACCCCATGCCATTCTAACTTGTGCAAATACATCAATCATTGGTCTTTTGCATCTTTTATCTTAATAATCATATTTTTTCCGTGTTTGTTGTTATGTCGGATTTCCGTTGTTTCATTAACGTGCCTCCATCATGCCTCACCTCCCCGTATCTGAGCTCCATGTAACCTTTAATCGTGTGTACTTAAAGCACTTTGAATTAACCTGGAGGTGTGTTGTAGTGAAAGTATAAAGAAACAAAGGCGACAGAATTTAGACAGAAAAAAAAATGTTCGCTTTTATTTTTAAAGGAATTCAAAGAATTAAACCTGTCAGCTCTCACGACGTTAGAAAAAGATGCTGCGTCTACAATCTCAGAGTGAATAAAACCATTAAAAAACACAATAAAAGCCAACTTAATTCCAATAAAGTTATTTAAAAAAAAATAAAGTTTTTGTCCTGAATATGTGTGAATAATTAGTTGTTTTGAACTTTTTTTATTACTAAAATGACATCATATAATATAAAACATCATTTATGGTATATGAACACTGGATTTATACAGACATCTTACAAATCATAACAGAAAGAGAGAGAGAGAGAGAGCGAGAGAGCAAGAGAGAGACGTGATGTGTGTCCAACCATGTTTGTCATCCTGGCGGCCTGGAGATTTTGTTTTTCTGCTGTTTGCACGTGAATCAACAAGTGTCTACATGACAGAGAGCTTTGTATATTTGTGTGTGTGTGTGTGTCTGTGTGTGTGCGCGTGTCCCACCCACAGTTTTTTCCCCGTACTGGGCCGAAGCCAGGAATTCTGGGTAGTGGCTTATTGTGCTGGTCTTGTTTGTGAGACGGAGCCGAGACAGCAGCTAATCTCTCTCAAAGCCCTGCTAATTAGAATCTGACCATGCCACCTCCTCCAGATTATTGATCTCACACACTATACACACACACAAACACACACACACTCACACACCCCCACACACACACATAGTGCCCTCCACTGGTGATTAGTATACACACAGTTTGACTAGGAAAGGAGGAAACCGGCTATATTTTACACACTTCGTGAAACCTGTGCTGCGTCCGAATTCGTTCCCTGTTCACTACATAGTGCACTAGTTCAGATTCTGTGGTGGTGTCCAAATTCTCAACACGGGGAACAAATTATATTCCCCGCATATTCATCATTCCCAGTGGATCCGGAGTCTATCCTGGGAGATCTTGAAATGTAGCTTTAAACAGATAAAAAGTAGCTGTAGTGTAAGGAGAATAAAACACTTCGGGCCGTGCTGTTATTGGAAAATAATCAACTCCGCACCACAACGTCGATGATTAGTTTCCAATAACAGCTCACCCGGCAAGTGGTTTATTCCGTCCTTACTACATTCTACCGTTGTTTACGTTACAAAATGCTACTGTAAACGGCATAATTATTGGCACCCTGTATGAAGATGAGCTAAAACGACTCTATGGAGGGAGGTACAAACGTTATATAATTTTATTTCAATCGTTTCATCTTAAATAGTAATATATTTTCAATGTAGGTCTTTGGAAGGGTGCCAATAATTTTGCCATTCACTGTGTGCTCAAATTGTGTGTATTTTCAGCATCAAACACTCACGATCAAGTGTGTACATAATTATAACCTGATTGGTTCAGGAAGTATATGTAGAGGACATGTTCATCAGAGATAACGACGAGAGCCCGGTGCTAAAGGCAGTGACAGGTAGCGGAGACACATGAAAACACACACACACACACACACACACACACACACACACACACGCCTTTATCATCTGTCCTGATAATGGATGTCCACTGTAACTCCCCAAAGCCGTGCTGCCAACTCACACTCGACCTTGTCATGACATCTCGGCTGTATATTAGGACTGATTTCAGCTGTGTGTGATCTGTTAGCAAAACACACACACGCACACACACTCACACACACACACACACACACACACACCACACATGCGAGCGCGTGCACACACACACACACGAACACACACACAGAGGACAAACCCACTGTGCAGATGCAGATATTTCTTAAATGTAGTGTTCATAGGGATACATAACTCCTACATAAGCACTTTATAACACCTGACATTTATAAGCGCTTATTCCAGCATGCGTCTGATCCTAAATTACAGGTTGGCTTTGATATTTGATATCATCATTTATGATTACGTGACACTGCCAAACATGAAAACCAACCAACATGGGAATATATAGGAAAAATCTACATTACGCTGTCATTACAGTGTAATAAACTTGCTATAAGTATTCATAAACAGTTTACACAATTCCATAAAGGCATGACAATCCCTGTCATCATTCCATCACTCTGACATGACAGAAGAGTAATGAGCTACAAAGTCAGTTGTCCTGACTAACGATCTAATGTAAGGCCTGAAAAGCGTCATAACAGCCTTATGTCAACAAAGCAAAACGCTATGTCACTTCACTCAGGTGTTATATCAGTTGGCATCACAACTGACAAAGTGATCATTACCTGCTGGAATAAGCCTTCATAAATGTTTATCTTGGTTATGTCAGTTGTCAGGAAGGCTCATGTGGTGTTTATGTAGGCTTATGAACACTACATGAATGCTCCTCCGCCACTGGTTATATTTAATAACGGAAAACGAGGGGTCCACTTCTCCATCTCTTTATATGTCTAAAATTTCAGGTCATTGTCACGAGATGAAAGTGATCGGAAACAAGGGGGATCGTGGGTAACTGTGTTGGCGCTTTAAATGAAAGGAGGTTCCCATGGCGACAGATTAGCAATGAGCCCGAGATGTTGTGGCCCGTCTCGGATCTCCGCAATATCGAGGTTCAGAGAGAGGTGAGGGGGGAAAAGAGATTACTCGTGCATACACACACACACACACACACACTCACACACTCACACACTCTCCCTCTCTAGAAATTGTCCTTTGCAACCCCTTTCCTTTCCCATCTTTTCCTATTGTGTGTGCATGTGTGTGTGTGTGTGTGCCTGTGTGTGTGTGTGTGTGTGTGTGGGTGTGTGTGTGTTTACCCACAGCCTGCACCAGCTGATTGCGCGAGGTGGCAAACTGATGGTTGCTATAAATAGCAGCACCTAGATAAGCCTATTCTCCCTGAGCCGAGCCGAAGCCGACAGACGGGTGGAGGAGGCCGAGCCGAGGCGTTTAACACACTCCGCTCTGCCGAGACTAATAACATGGCTAATGGGAACAACGAACACCGTCAACAAAAATCAACGCCTACAATAACTCCGGCTTCGGCCTTGAGGACGGCTTTTAAATTAAATACTGGGGGAGATTTTCTTTTTTTTATACCAAGTGCTTCCCTAAATGACATCATCGATAACAAATCCAACTTCCTGACTATGATCATATCCTCTTATACTACAGTGCTGCTGAATTCTCGCGTCTGATTGGTCAGAAGGTGTTGATTAGTTGTCTATATATTAATGCTCTTTCTAATTTTTATCTAATTATTATCATTATCATCATAATCTAACGTTATCGTTTCTATAGTAACAACATACACAGGGACTTGTATGGAACTTGTGTGGCTCCACATGATCTGCTAGTGGTGTTATTCAACAAGGAAAACAATGAAATGTTGATTTTTTTTCCTTAAGGGGATGTTTATTCAGCATTTTTGGAAGGAGTCTCCAGTATCAGGAAGTTGACACTTTGCGTTTTCTCGTAACACGACAAGCATTTTTCGGTTGTTTTGTTTTTTTTGTATGAGAGTAAGATTAAATTTTCTCTCTGTCCGGATCAGATCATGAACCATATAAAATGACACGCAGCTACGACCTGAATTTAAAAATATCAACAACGGAAATCAACAAATCTTCCATTTCGAGCTGTGCTGTGATTCATTATGTATTACAACGAACCGGCAACCACACGGTCCATTCTCGTTACGTACCGAATTACACGCCCACTGAGACGCCAAGGTCTCTGTCCTCCTTTTACACGGCAGTCAGGTGTGATGACACACTGACCAATCAGTTCCACAAATTAAAAAAAAAAAAAAAAAAAAGAAAGAGAGAGCCAGGACTGGATCTGAGCACCTCTGTGATGTTTTCATCTCACCATGTTAGCTGTGAGTGAGGGAGAGGAGGAGGAGGAGGAGGAAGAGAAGGAAAGACTCAAGGCCTGAGCACATGCTGATGAAATTTCACTCTAATTAATGAGCAACAGTCTTATTTTGTCTCTTCTCACCATCCCAGCCTGTAAAGTGTGTCTGTGTGTGTGTGTGTGTGTGTGTGTGTGTGTGTGTGTGTGTGAAAGAGAGAGAGAGAGAGAGAGAGAGAGAGAGAGAAAGAGAGAGAGACATGTTTACAGGTTAACAATTCATCTTAATTAAACATGTCACACACACACACACTTTACAGGCTGGACTCTGTGTGTGTGTGTGTGTGTGTGTGTGAAAGAGAGAGAGAGAAAGAGAGAGAGAGAGAGAGAGAGAGAGAGAGAGAGAGAGACATGTTTAGTATGAATACAGGTTAAGAATTCATCTTAATTAAATATTAAATCTTAATTTTTTTCTTTATCTGGTTATTTAGTGTCCTTGGTCATATTGTGATCCATCAGTACCTATTATTATTATTATTATTATTATTGTTATTATTATTATTATTATTATACAAAATTTCCTTATTTTTTTATCTAAATGCATTGAGTTTAGTCTGCCTCTAAACATTTCTGATTTTTTTTAAAAAATCTGTCACCATACATAATATTATCCTGTAATATAATGTCACATTTTACCCCACCTATAATGACAAAAAATGAAATATCATCATTAACTGCATCACAATACACATTTTCGATGTATTACCGTATTCCTGAGTGTTTTATGACACAGATAAACTCACATCATTGCTCGATCTTGTACCAATATCTTTGGTACAAATATTCCAAGTATCTATTGTGATACAGAGAACAAAATGTAGAACACAGCAATTTTTGTAACGTTTACTTCAACGGTGAATTTTTTTACAATTTAAAAATCATACTTTTGATGATCCATTTACAGTTACATTTAATGTTGTCAGTCAATTTTCTCTCCCTCTTAATGTTGATGAGACAGAAGAATGCAGTGTGCTACTCCTCTATCCTTAAGACTTTCCTGCGCTGCAAGACTTGAAGCCTAAAAGAGGACAAAGCGCTGACACTGGAGACTCCTTCCATACATGTTAAATGAATGTCTCTTCAAAAGGAAACATCACCATGACGACGATTATGCGTTCTTCTTTGTTACAAGAAAAACATGTCCACGTTTTTTTTTCCATCTTAGATTCTAAGATTACGTGGGGCGTCCGTCTTATAAGTCCCCGTGTACGTTGTTGCTATAGCAACGATAACGTATTAGAACGAGTGCATTACTGTAAGCCTGTAATGTGCAGTGTGCCTACTTCCTTATTTTAACAAATCGAACCTCTCGAACTGTAAAAAATGCGCTGTGGTTCTCCTCCATCACTGTGACTGATCCTCCAGCTCACATCTGTAGCTCTATATAGAGACGTCCATCTGTCAGGACTGAGCTAGTGACCACCTCCGATTTCTCATGGAGGTTCGAGCTCATTTCACTCGGGCGCGGGGAGCAAATATTTATCCGAATCTGCCTGAAAGTCACCTGATTCTGCATTAGGAGACCACGGCTGCATGATAATGAGTCGACCGCGTTAAACTCCCTGCTTTAACACACTTACCAGTTTGTAGCTAATTAAACCACTCAGGCTAATGAGCACACTATTAAAGAGAAAAAGGTGTGACGTTCAAATATTCTGCTAATATCATTTTTTTTTTAATTATGACACACAAATGTTTATAAGCAATTATACAATTAACTCAGGACTAAAACACTCCGTGTCATGCCGTTACAGGAAAACAATCAACAACAGTGTGGTGTGATGAAGCAGAGTTAATGTTAAACCATACATTTGATCTGTTTAGTGATATTTAATCTTGTGAAACATTCACAAACTAAGGTAGTTCCTGTTCTCACTTATGTTATAGCAGCTATAAATATTCACACCCTCTCTTTTTGATCAAGTTTATGGTTAATCAATACTTCATCAGTCTTTGTTTCTGTTTTAAATAATGTCAGTGTGAGCCACAAAACTTTCCGTGAATCTGAATAAGCCAAGCTGTGCTTGAGTGTGTGTGTGTGTGTGTGTGTGTGTGTGTACAGAGGAAACGAACCAACTGTCTGCTGATTGTGCACAAGCTGTTCCCATCTGAAGGCCACAAAGTAAACAGCTGAAGCACATTTTCTTCTTTCTTTCGTCCTTTGCTCCAGACACACACATACAGAGATGCACAAATATAAAGTCATTTCATTAAAAAAAATCTGAAGATAAGTGGAAACTTGATCGTCCCAGTGAAGGTGATGAAGATTGTGTGAGCTTTTTTTGACCTCGTGTGAAAAGAAGCAATCGCTTGTGTTGTGTACAAGGCTGTTAGGGAACATGCCAGACTTTGTGGATCCATCTTCCCTGGAGGTTTTGTGCAGCTGAGCAGTAAGATAGAAAATAAGATACTGAGTCATGTATTGTATATAATATAGTCAAAAGTATGTGAACACCTGATCATCACACCTTTTATGTAGTTCTTCCTGAAACTGTTCCCACAGTTGTATAGAACGTCTCTGTGTGTGCTGTAGCATTACAAATTTCCCTTCACTGGAACTGAGAGGCCCAAACTCTGTTCCAGCATGGCGATGCCCCTGTGCACAAAGCGAGCTCCATGAAGACATGGTGTGTGAAGGTTGGAGTGGAAGAACTCGAGTGTCCTGCACAGAGCCCTGACCTCAACCCCACTGAACACCTTTTGGGATGAACTGGAACACCGACTGAACCCCAGACCTCCTCACCAACATCAGTGCCTGACCTCACTAATGCTCAAATCCCAACAGTCACACTCCAAAATCTAGTGGAAAGCCTTCCCAGAAGAGTGGAGCTTATTATAACAGCAAAGCGTGGACTAAATCTGGAATGGGATGTTCAACAAGCACACGTGGGTGTGAAGGTCAGTTTTGGCCGTATAGTTTACTTTTGCTCCAAAAAGGCCCTACCTTTAGAGTGCACCTTCAGTGATGATTGATTCTGAATAAAGAAGGATTAAAGACATTTCTGAGTGACATTTTCCGTGTCCTTTCCGTGTCCTTCCGTGTCCTTCCTTTCGCAGCGGAAGACGCCAGATGGACCAGAGGAGTCTTGGGATCCAGCCCACCACAGAGGCAGTGGACCTTCGAGTAGGGTCGATGGGGGAATAGATACACCGCCTCTGAACCCGAAGTGAGAGGAGAGGGGATTTCTTTCTTGTAAGACTTTTAACAGTAAGAGTTCTACGTAAGAGTTAAAGGGATGGAACACACATCCGCCGCTGAGTGCGCAGTGGAGTGTGTGCTAAATTAGACTGGGCGGAGTCTAACAGTTTGCATTAAAGTTACAGTTGCTGACACTGGAGACTCCTTCCATAAACATCTCCTTACAGAAGACGTCAGCATATCAATTACACTTTTTTGTTTTGTTCACGTTTGTTTGTTTACGCGGCGTGTCTGCCGTAAAGATCCTTGTGTAAATCGATACTAAGGAAAAGAGAACGTATTAGAACGAGCGCACTGATATAAGCCGGAGCTGCTGTTAGAGAAGATTTACATCGCGGGTAATTGTGTCTTAAAATGGTCTTTTTTCTATTAACAAATCGTTTAGCTTCCTTTTAAAAAATAAATGCTTGAAAGAAGCAAAATTATATGGCAACGGAGCAATAATTCACCTATGTTCAAGATATTTTACTTGCTCAAGCTGCATTTTTTGGAGAGTTATTCGCAGCTTCGCTAGCTTGTTTTTTGGATTATTTGAGTAGCGTACCAATGAGACAGATGATGAGAAGGTAATACAGTGAAGAAGCCACCGTGTTGCTTCAGCAGCATATCATCAGGATTTCAAGATTTGCGGAGATCCGACAGCCTTTAATTTAATTATCCTACATGTCTTTGTAAATGCTGATGATAAGAGGTAGATAACTGTCCTGACTCTACAACAGAACAGTAAAAGCACTCCAGGGCCCGTATGCACAAAGCTTCTTAGAGTTCTCTCAGAGAGCTGCTGTCTTAGCCTGAACAGTCCTAGCTGCGAGTCCTAGATTAAAAGTCATTTAGGAAACTTCTCAGGGCAACTCTGAGTTAAGGAAAGTACAAAACCCTGTATCTTAGTGAGGAGGTGTGGTCGACCCCGTTGCTAGGGATGACGCAGCAATTCAAGGACTGTGATTGGTTGATAGTTTTTTATCTGTAAAAGTCTTAAAATGCGCTCTTTGTGAAAACAGAATATATGATAATAGAATGGAGAGTGAAATCATAAAATGTTTGTATTACGAAATTGTATAATCATGAATACAGGCCACTTTATGCAAAGTTTCTGTTATAAGCTAAATATCTTAAAGTTCATTGAAACAGCCGAATGTTGAAAATGTGTCTACTTTTGAAGCAACCGATTTCCACGCAGTAGTTACTATATTTAAGTTCTTACATTTATT
>CM075006.1:3641019-3748519 GCA_037576675.1 Pangasius sanitwongsei
AATTCTAAGAATTTTCTTAGAATTTCGTCACTAGGAGCAACTTTTAGGCTCAGGAAGCTTTGTGAATACGGGCCCTGGATGTTACTATGATTAGCGTAATTAAAAGCAAGGCAGCGACAGAGTTTAGTTGTGCACAGCTGGATTTAAAACGCTCCTGTAGAAAGAAAAGGGAAAAAAAAAAAAAAAAAAAACCAGATGAGAGATTGCAGGTGTCATGTTTATTGAGGCACTTTGGTTTCTTAAAGGCGCAAAAGACAGCTTTGTTTATTATATAAGCCAGACCCAACAAGGAAAAACAAGAAAGAAAGACAGAAAGAAGGAAAGAAAGAAAGAAAAAGTATTATTTCTGATGAGTGTAATGAAATAACAGAAATAACAGAAATCTTTTTTCAGCCGAATATCAACGGGGGGAAAATAATCATTATTTCTATAGAATATATGGAGAAAAAAAAGAAAAAAAGAAACAATTTATTAAGAATATAAAAAAAAAGAAAAATGTGATGATTTTTTTTTTCCCCCTGAAGAACACAAAAATGGAAAAAAAAAAAATAAAGGTATAATTTTGGAAGGACGTTTTAAAAAAAAAAAAAAAAAAAGAAAAGAAAGAAAAAGAAAAGAAAAAGGGACAAAGTTATTATTTCTGTAGATGTGCAAAAAAGAAAAAAAAAAAAAAAGAAATGAAAATTATTCTGAAATTCTTTCTTAAGAATATACACTACACTTCCTCTTACTTTCTCTATACCACATCCTCTTTAGAGACTTTAGAGTTATAGTGTATGAAGAAGAAGAAGAAAAAAAAAAAAAAAAAAAAGAGTGCTTGGCACCTCTGGAGTGGTTTCAAATGTGCATTTCTCTGAGGCTTAAGCTCGGTTTTTACGCACATTTCTTTTCAAGCTTTTCGGTTTATTCTTAGTATTCTGCGGAGTAAAGTAAACAAAGCTAAACTACATGCATGATCACGCCATCTGTTTCCACTATATGGACTGTGTTTATATCCGAGACCATTTCAGATAGCATTTAAAGTGTTAAATGTCATTATCGGTCTTATAAAACAGCAAATTCAACGGACAGCGAAAGAGAGAGAGAGAGAGAGACAGAGAGAGAGAGAGAGAGAGAGAGAGAGAGACAGTTCCTCTACCCTGAAATAGTGCTGCATTTTCACAATTCAATCATCGGATCAATAAAACAAGCTCTCAAGTGCACGCACTGCATCAGAACAAGATCGTTTACGCTGCAGCAAAAATGAAACGAGACTTTCCTAATTCCCTATAAACACTCGCGTAACGTTTCCCCCCCCCGTTAATCTGCCTCTCGGACACACTAACGTGAGGCAGTATTTCCTTTCTCGGGCCGTATATAAAAGCAGTCTGTTCACCAGCGGCCCCTGTGCAGGTCAGAGGTCGTCTTCCTCTCCGAGTCGTATACCAGAGTCTCACATCAGCTCAGACTCGTGAGGCGCGAGAGCGACGGGGACGGTCTCAGCACACCGGCCCTGGAAATAAAAACTGAGACACCACGGTAATGTCAGTAACATCACTACTGCTGTATCACAACACTAGTGCTGATCACTGGATGAAGTGCAGTGAAAAAAAGAACATTTCTTTTCTAGACTAACTATGGACTACAGAAGCAAAAGAAAAAAATGGATTTGTTGTTGCTGTTTAAGGTGTTCAAGGAGGTAAGGGGGCACCTTATTCAAAGCAGTAGGCAAAAGGCCGAGGGAAACGCAACATGATGCTACCACCACCGTGCTTCACTGTGAGGATGGTGTTCTTAAGGGTGATCCCGCAGTGTTGGGATTCTGCCGAATGTATCTCTTTGTGCCAATTTTGGTCCCATCAGGCGAGAGAAGCTTTGTCTTTGGATAAACTCCGGAAGGAATTTCGTACAGCTCTCCACTCTTAAATAAATCCCAGCTCTGTGGAGTGCCTGGGCTAGGAGCTATGAGCTGCGAACCGTTCCAGCTCCTTCAGAGTTACCCTTGGCCTTCTGGTTGTTTCTCTGACTAATCCCCTCCTCACCCACTCACTGACCTTTGGTGGACGGGGCTCCTGTAAGCAGAGTCCTGGTTGTGCCATATTCGATCCATTTTTAATGATGGATTAATTGCCGCTCAGTGAGATGTTTGGGATTGATACTTTTCCAAAACAAAGCTACAATGGGTAATGAACAACGCTATACCAGCTCCCTTATTTTGAATCAGGTTTCGAATCGTCATGCTTTTCAAAAACGACGAGAACTCACCCGTTTGCGTAAGAGTAAGTGGTGTAGGAAATCCTCAAAACCAAATAATTAAGGATGCCAACTGAAGGCTAAGCCGCAACGTAACGTAACGTAACGCTAGGCCAGCATCATTTTAGCAAGCAAGTAAGCTAGCTAGGAGTTGGCGCTCGGTTTGGAGCACGTGATGTTAAATATTTAGCTAGCTTTCTTGGTAGAATTCATCATTTTGCTCAAATTGACTCGAAAGCTAAAGTATATACAGGAGTATAAAAGTCACCACTTTAACAACAAGGTGTTTTGTTGTAGCCTTACTGATGAACGATGGTATATTACCCGATGATCATATTGTGTTTTAATGATCTAGTTGAACAAACGAGTGACTCACGTGAACTGAGACATGCTGGATTGCGGCCGGATGTTGAACTCTGCCACTGGAACGCCTCGGGATGCCACCTGGGGGGCAAACATGGCCGCTGGGAAGACGACGGACGCGGTACCAACCTGAGATTGTAGCCATAACAGAAAACGAGTGTGGGAGAGATATAACGGTGCAAACGTGATATTTATTTTGAATTCAGTTTCCGCAGGTTTTTAAAATGAGATCATTTTTTTTTTTTTAAGTGTCATTTCTCTGATACGTCTATCAGACTTCAATGTCAGCTAGATTTTGTTGGTTTGAGTTTACCTGGTTTTGGGCTTTTAGTTTTTGGAAAAGAAAAAGCAAGCACTTCCAGAAGAGTCTCCATACTGAGGGAAAAGCGTGATATTTTTTTTTTTTTTTACCACTATATTAATTTGGATGGGATATGCAGTCAACTCCAGAATTATCGGCACCATCTTTGTGGTGAATTAGCTTAGCGGAGGGAGGCTACACAAAGAAGTTGCTAACTTCTTTGACACCTTTTCTTTCTTTGAATAAATCTACTTCAATTAAAGGTTAGATTTCTCTCACATTTTCAGTGTGTAGTTAAGCCAATTGACCACAAAAGCATTTTTTCACAACCTTTTTATCCATCGTTACCAAGGGTGCCAATAATTCTGGATTTCTGGATCTGACCATAGATTTTTTTTTTTTTTTTTACAAAAAAAGAATGGTGCAATTTTTTTTCAGTACTGTGCAGTCTGCTTAAAAAGAAAAACTGATATGATTTAGGTCTGACTAAATTCCCTGAGCCACATCATTATTAATTACGTTAAACTAATCCCGTCTGAGTAGGGCTTCAGGTTCAGTCGGAGAAATCAGGCTCAATCCCGTTACACCGCCGAAACGTAATTTCATTTCGCTTGTCAGAATTTGAGCGGTGGGTTTATTACCCTCAGACCTCTCACTGTTATTAATTAGCGCTCTCGGACACGCCGGGTTTAAAGGGCGGCGCGGCGCGGCGTGGCGTGATCTCACCAGCAGGCAGAGGTCACAGGCGTCCAGCTCTTTCTCCACCTTGGTGAGGACGTGCGAGTCCAGCGTCTCCCCGAACCAGATCACATCAGGCCTCAGGAGACCGTCACAGCCTCTCTCATCACACCTGCAGCACGGAGCAGCACCTCGTAAACACAACGCCACCTGCTTCCCAAGTATTAGCACCTTTTAGCCATGAAACACTTCGCAAAGTTCACCAGTCACCTTTCAAAATGAGAAATCTTATTCCTGATAAACAGAGTAAAATGATTCTTACAGATGATTGTTTACCAAAAAAAAAAAAAAAACGTCGCCATTATTATCACCTTCGCTCGCAACGGAAATAGTTTTCACCTCGTCTTTGTCGACGCTGCTGAGACCCAGAATTGTTGGAGAACTCCAAGTTGAACAGAAGATACGGATTATTTCTTGAATTTACGGTAACATTGACGACTAAAGTTAGCACCGATAATGAGTAGCTAGATATGGCGTTTGTATCACTTCATACTTATTTACTACGTATCAGTTTCATTAGTCGTTTTACGAAATGAAAACATTTTGGTCAGGTGAAAGAGTTAGTAACGTTTATCGCTAATAGCATCCTTTTCTCTAACGTTAGCTAGCTGTGTTTCCAGTAAACAGTATGATGATGAGGACGACGAGCGTTTAGTGAGATGCTAACGGATCCACACAGACTCCGCAGTCTGTCTGATGAGCTTCGTTCACATATCGAAACGTTTCCGCTCGCTCTTTATGTGCTCTACTCTAAACTCGACGTGCACGGATAGTTCAGCCTCGTGCTCCGACACTTCTCATAAACAGCGTTCAACTCAGACGGTGTTGTTATTGTTACAGTGGAAGTAAAGTTTTCCTGAGAAGGCTACTTCCTGCAGCAGAAACCCGGAAGTGTGACAAGGGCTCGTGAATGTGCTGTTCCCTGGCAGTTTAGGATCATGTGTATTATCATGCTGCCATCTAGTGGAGCGCTGGTGTATTACCGCACTGTGTTTTCGTGTATGACCACAGGGTTGCATATGACTGATTTAAAACAACATCTTAATCAAAATCTTTAATCAAAATTAAAATAATGAACGCTGCTTTAATCACACTACATCACTCCTGTCCTTAAACCCACTGACTCCTTGTGTCTTTTACAATTCACTGCACGAAATTATGAATTAGCAAATTTAAAAAAAAATTGTAATGAGGCAATTGTACATAATAGTTTTCAGTGTGACATTATTTTAAATATTTACACTCCTGGGCAAAAACAAATGAACCAAGCCCAAAATGGCAAAATATTCAGCTTTTAATGGTCTTAACAACAACTCTTTGGTCAGGAAATGAGCAAGAATGAAACAGATAGATAAAGGAAGTTAGTATGGGAAGCTTTTCCCTTTGATTTGTTTAAACGTTTAAGCCTTGTGGGCCTTGATGGGCTGCATCAGGTGTGGCAGAGAACCAAATAATCACTCATCTTTTAAGAAAAAAAAAAACATTTTAATCACTATCATTATTTTACCTTTGTGTACAAGAAGACTTTCTAGCTTTTTCCCCAAACAAACAGTTCACCGCAGCGGAAGGAAACGAGTAAATGGAGGCACGGGGGCTCTCGGGAGGGCGTTTCATTCATTCTTGCTCATCTCCTGACCAGTGATTTGTTGTTAAGACCATTTACAGCTTAATATTTGCCATTTTTATGAGAGTATAAGTCTATTTCTAAGCATTTCTACTCATTTCCAGAGAAACATGGACTTATTCTCCTGCCAAATATGTTTGCTTCATTCTTGAAATTGTCAAAATTACCAGAATGTTTCAATACTTCTTTGAGAATGATTTCAAAAAGAAGAAATATTGGATAAATGTGCCTATACTGAAGATTTTCTACACTTCCTAAGAGATCATTTCAGCTTGTTAGATACAGTAGCTTCCTGTTCCATCACAAAAATCCTCATCAGCGGTTAAAAAAAATATGTTTAAGAATTTATATGACATCGGTTTAACACTGAAATTAATTTCACACTGCATTAGGCTAGACTTTAGTTAGCTTTGATTTTATTTCTACACACACTATACAAGTTACTATACAGTACATCAGCTCAAGAGAAGCAAAGAATTCTTAGAATGGCTTTTTGATATCATTATTAACTCTTACATATATAATTATAGTTTTTTTTTTATACCTCTTAGAGTTTTTCCTATTACAGCATACTGTAATGTGCCATTCATACCGTTATGTACTCTATAGCTACTGCACATATTCCCTGCCTATGGCCTTGTTATTTATTTATTTACTGTATATATTTATATTTACATATTCAACCTGCACTTTGTCAGTTTGCACTTCTGCTAGAAGCTAAACTGCATTCCTTCGCTGAGTACCTGTGCTGTGTAATGGCAAAAGTTGTATCTATCAAGCTACCTATTGTTTTATTATTATTTTGTAATTATTATTTTGCTTGTTTGTTTGTACCATATTAACCGTCATAGGAGGCTTGTTTCGTACCTTGGTAAGTTTTCCACAGGAATATCGGCATCGGTGCAGTTTGGATCCGGATCGCTGTAAAGGAATCAAACACATCAAGCTCACTCTCAGAATTTAACTACATCTGAAGCAGGGGTGTCCGAAGTCCCGCCCCAGGGCAATTTGCGGCCCGTGAGTGGATGTTAGCTGGCCCGCCACTTCTCTGTTACGATGTACAGTACGGCCGGTGGCCCTGAAGCCAACGCGGCGCAATTCTTCCTTTCGCCTGACGGTGGCAGCAGACTGTGTTAACACAGCTAGCGAAACTGCAAGAGCCTGCCGATTATTTCCTGAATGATATTTAGTCATGGCTACACTCGGTGAAAAGGAGCGATTTCCAAAGAGCTGGAAAGAAGACTGCTTTTGCATCGAGAGCCAGAGGGAAAAAATATCATGAGACATGACGAAACAAATCATGGCCTTTGAAGAAAATATTCAGAGGGTGAGAAACGCAGATGGAAGCTATCCTTGCAGAAGCAACGTTTTATCAGAGCAAACGGGGCGCAGAACATTATTAGAGCTGATAAGTGGCGATGTTTCCAACCACTAAGCATGGAAAACCTTTCCTGAGGTCTTTAACTAAAGTGTCACTTTTCCCGGAAAGAAGCGCGAGTGTATGAATATCTTGCTTCTCCCGGCTACAGCTGTCAGGTGATACCCTGCTGTAGTTATTCCACGAAAATTAAATTCGCTATATTCACTGTATTTTGATGTGATCTAATCGGGGGGAAAAAAAAAAAAAAAAAAAGTTTGGACACCCCTGATCTAAACTAAAGAGGTGAGTGCAATAAGGGTGAGTGCAGGAGGGATGAGTGGGGCTCTTTATTTTTACCCTTTACCCTCCAGAGCAGCACAGATAGGGCTGTGATGATTCACGTCCACGTCTCCACAGCTCAGACACCGGGTCCTGAAAACACTTCCTGTAGACACACACAATTAAATCAACATCTTCTGATCAAACGTACTGGAGAACACGACAGCGCTGGCTGTTCCTGAGTCTAGTTAAACGTAAAAGCAGCATCAAAAAGCAGCAAAAGTAGCATCGTGTGTCAGCGTTTATTTATTATCCCAGCAGCACTGGCGCTCACCGTGGACCTCGAGGATGTGTTTACTGCCGGCTTGGCGGTGCAGCTCGTCCGTGTTCTGCGTGATGACCACCACGGAGCGGCCCTGCCGTCTGAGACGGGCCTCGCACTCGGCGATGGCCACGTGAGCAGCGCTGGGTTTAGCCCTCAGCGCTAACTCCCTCCAGTAATGATAAAACTCCCACACGCGCGACGAGTTACGGGAAAACGCCTGCGGGGTTGCCAGATCCTGCAAAACAAAGTGCAGAGCGGTGAGAGGAAGGAACTAGTGAAGAGATGGGTGAAAGTGTAATAATAATAATAATAATAATAACAATAATAATGACAATAATAATAATTATAATAATAGAGCTCAGGCCTACCAATAATAAATATTTTAATTTTTAAAAAAATGATACAATTCCACTTTTAAGCAACAGATTTGTGTTTTAATTAAGTAAATTAATTAACTAATTAAGCAAATTAAGGAACTAACACAATTTTCTGCATTAATTAAAATTAAAAACATTCTACATTAATTAAACCAAAGCAATTAATGCTTATATTAATTCATGATTTTGTTTTAATGAACCTATTAAGCCAAATACTGGGTGCCAATATTTACAGCCACTGACCTGATTATCACTAATGTGCCGTAATTTAAATTTTCTTTCTGTAGAGCTACACGTGGATGTCATTTTTTTGTTTTGGTTTAAATAAACACGTTTAACTTTTTTATTTACTTTTTTTTTGGCATTATGGCGCGTATGATTAATATACTTTTATACTTTTAAATTCTTGAGTCTGATTGGCTGATTAATTTTCTATCACAGCAGCTCCGACAGTTACAAATCACAGGTTTCTATTAATGCTATCGTTGCTATAGTAACAGCTTGCACAGTACGGCGGACGCTCCACGTAATCCGAGGTTAATAATGAACTAATTTAAAAACTCATGTAGTCGTTGACATGGTGACGTTTTCTGTAAGGACATGTTTTATGGAGGGAGTTTTATGGAAGGAGTCTCCAGTGTCAGAGACGAGCCGCGGTTCTTTTTCCCCTCGTTAACTTAATGAGAGAGAAAAGAGAGGCTGATGAAGTTTACAGCTGCTATAACGTAAGTGAGAACAGGAACTCTCTCATCTCACGTTTGTGTTCCACAACATTAAAAGTAACTCTAAATGGATAGTAAGTATGATTTGTCGTTACAGTGCCTGTATAGTCACCTGTGTCTTCCACTTCCTCCAGTGTCCGCTGGCGGCTCTGAAGGTGGGCAGCCCGCTCTCGGCGCTCACTCCGGCTCCGGTGATGATGGCGATGTGCTTGGCCTTGGAGAAAACCTCACGAAACTCTGCTAAATCTGTAACATTCAGTCCGATAACCTCAGGGGTCAAAGGTGAACGTTAAACATACAGAACACCTGCAATAATCGCATATATAAATCACCATGCCGTGGATCCTGTCTTCATTTCTAGTGTACAAGACGTGTGTGTGTTATACTCTAGATAGAGCGCATAAGTCATGAATAAGAAGTCATTTGGGATTTGACCTGAATGTTTGTGAGTGGAGCTTAAACACACACACACACATACACACACACACATACACACACACACACACAATGCCAGCATTTAGACATTATTTATTCATTCCAAAAATTATGTATCACATGTCATTCTGTCATTACATTGAACAATGCTATCACACATTATATACATTTTGTCTATATAAAGCTAGAATGCAGAATATCTAGCTTTGGCTCCACCCACAGGCTGTCAGCCTTACACCAGACAGCCTGTGGGCGGAGCCAAAGCTAGATATTCTGCGTTCGACTAAAACTCATAACTCAGAAATTCAGACCTCTGACTAGTAAACGGAATTCCTAATCGTAGATACGAGACGGTCTCCTCGACCCAGAGTTCAGCAAGTGACGTCAGATCAAAATGGCTGCTCAGCATGAACAGAAATTTTTTAAAAAGTGCATTAAAATATCAACTGTAATCATGGGTTATAAACGTTAATAATTTTACTGCCATCTAAATACTGTACGTGTACTGTACTGCCTCTCTCTCACTCTGTGTGTGTATGTGTGTGTGTGTGTGAGAGAGAGAGAAAGAGAGGGCCTACACTGTTGATACATTAAAAGGCATACTGTAGTAGTTGTAGAACTGTTTTACTTTTCTTAACGTGTTAAATATGGGGTTAAATATGGGGAGATATTTGCCGACTGTATTTACGTGTTAAATCTATAACTCTGACTCTACAGTTCATTGTCCTGAGGAGGAAAATATACATCACTCATCACAGTTAGCTAGCATACTGCTAACAAATGTCGAACATGGAGGCATCCATTTTGTAGCTGGAACATACTCGGGTTGAAAAATGAGGCAATTCAGTGTTCCACTTAATTTCAGGCTTCTGTCTACACTTTTCCATCCCAGCAATTAGCTCCGCCCCCTTCCAGACCAGACCTGCTCGACTTTTCAATACCGATGGTGTGTGTAGAGGTTCAGCAGACCTTGCTATTCGCCTCTCAGACAGCAGGAGGCGCTAAACATTACTTACAGCTGCTTTAAGCAGAAGTGTCTCTATAGGGCCTTTCGCACCGCGGGAACCTTTTCATAGTACCGGAACTAAATGTGGAACTACCCACTTTCTGACGTTTTCGCACCTCCGGAACTGGGTGCGATTTTAGTACCGGACTGCCTTTTTTTCGAGAAACAAATTAGCTCCTACTCCGGAGCAGGGTCTAACCAGCACAACTGGTACTATCTGTGACGTAAGTAGACGTTGATTGGCCAAACGCGTACGAAAAACGCCGTCACCCGCCACGATTTAAAACGCGTGTAAACATACTGTAGTGTCAACTTATTTCGCAAGGATGGAGAACAGCGATAGATGGACGGATGCTGAAGTGCAACACGGCTCCGATCACAGCCTCCTCCATCCTCCGGTTGTTTACGTTGTTCTTCTTTGTTTCCGTTGTTGAACGCCGCGCACAAATGGCGTCGCTGTCGACCGGCTTACGTCACTTCCTAGTGCCCACTGTCGCTGCGAATGCAACCCTTTAAATGGTGCTGGGAAATAGCTCGCGCAAAATCGCCCAGTACTTTAGTACTGTACATTTAGTTCTGGAACTAATACTCCTCTCTATACAGGCTACAGAAATATCATCATGTAGTGAATCTCAGCAGCGCTGTGAAACGTGTGTGGATATTTTTTTTGCACGTGACTCACAGCTGATCGTGTATCCGTAGTGTGAGATCGGTACCTGATTTTGGCTGGGGCTCGACGCTCAGAGCCCTCAGGACTGTGATCCGATTCCCACAATCCATCTGACGGAGCAGGAGCCTCCGCGCCAGCTGCCGGACCAGCATCTCGGAGTCGTTCTGCCGCACACGTCTGCGAACAGAGTGGTGTGAAGAAGCAGAGTTACTGTTACAACTCAAAAGTCGATTCATTTCTTAAAACAGCACGCCCTGAAGTGTGTTATTCCTCTTATACCATAGCAGCTCGCCGACGATTGTAATTCTTTTCTGCAGTTATTAAAGAACATCATACCTTTTATCCGTTTAGAGTTACATACACCAAACAAGCTAGTTCTCGTTATCGTTTATGTTAGAGCAGCTCTAAACCGTCTTCTCACACAAAACTTCACAATATCCACGATTAAACATGCTTATTACCATAAAGATCTCTCTCTCACTAGAATACACACTTTGTGTGTTTATCGTACACACTCCTGTACACAAGAGTACACTGAGCCAACATGTAGATCTTTAAATCACCTTATACACCTGATCGAGATATTTTTTTGCTTTAATTTTGATAAAAAAAATAATAAATACATTATGGTTCCATATTATTTAAGAGGTTCACTTAAATCTTGATACACATCCCATTTTCTTTATGATCTCCACCACTATAGGCCATCTTGCTACTGTAACATTAGGGCTGAATCCCAAATAGCTACAAAGTGCACTACATAGGGCATGAGTGTGACTCTCCTGTCTGAGTGTTAGACCAGGGAAGAAGACTTATGTCTGCCTGGCTGTGGATGTCCAACTACATGAGCTTGTCATGTTTATACAGGGTGAGACCCAGGGCTTAATTCTGCCCCCTATGTAGTGCACTACATGTCCTGTAGGAAGCGGTTTGGGATGCAGCCTGGGTCTACGTGCATTTCTGCAGGTTACAGGCGGATTTTGTTCTGCACTGGGAATTTATGGGAAAGATAAGGAAAGCCTTTTTGATTCCTAACTTCCATAGCAAACAAATAAACAATAAATAAACAAATAAATAAAGTAGAATGCATGTAATGTACTGTGCTAAGATGATAAAAAATAGTTTAAAAAAAAAAAAAAAAACACAGCACCAAAACAGTATTTTTTTGCATGCTTTCTTGATGTAAGGTGCATTGTTTAGTAGATATGAAGAGATTAAATGAGTCAATAAAATAGTTCAAATGGATTCAGTGCAGCGCGAGCGCTAGTCAATCGACCAAAATGGCGTTTTTCTTCGTCTTCTTGTCTCTTTATAGAGAAAAAACAGTGTTTTAAGCACAAAAATACTCAGATTATGGTGCTGTCATGGAACGAAAATGCATTTTAAATAAATCCTCACCCACCTTGTGCAGTTAAAGTTTGTAAACAGTTGTAAATTCTCCTTTTGTTTTCTCTTCCACGAGTTTCAAAACAAACCCGGAAGCTCGTTACTGCCATCTGCTGGCGGGGGGCGGGGCTAGCGAACATGCGCTGTTTACAGTGCGTTGCTATTGGTTCAGTGCAAATGTATGCAAATATATGCAAATCAATTCAACATCTCACAGTTTAAATTAATCCATCAGCATGCTTTAATGTTTCCTGAACTTGTTTTGGAGATTATACTTTTTTTTTTCTTGACTTGACTTTAACGCAAATGCTTAAAGTTCTACACGAACTCTAGAAACACATTTAACAGCGTTAAAAGTGGTTTTTTTCCCTTTTATACCAGATTACAATGTTTAATTTATTAGTGAACTACTTTTTTTTTAACCATTTATAGTTACGTTTAATGTTGTGGATTGTCCGGAAAACAAGTTAGTTCCTGTTCTCACTTACGTTATAGCAGCTATAAACAGTCGTTCCCTCACCAGCCTCTCTTTTTTTTCTCTCGCTTGAAGTTAATAATCCAAAAAAAAAAAGAAAACACAGCTTATCATGATATCGAGAAAACCACAAAGCGTAAACTCCTCTGTCCTGAAGATGTCTGAAATCTTAACGTTACAGCTTTACATTTGACTGTTAAAGTGCTGACACTGGAGACTCCTTCCATACAGGTTAAATAAATGTCTCGCTACAGAAACTTTCACCATATCAACGATTATATGTTAGAATTTATACAACAGTTTGTCCACTAATCTGATTGGCCGAGGGGCGTTCTAACAGTGATTATATTTCCTATAACCGCACTGGGACGTTTCGCTGTGTGTATCACTCCGCTCGTCTGTCATCGCCACGTGAAATTCCACTTCCTGGTTCGAAACCGTTACTACAGTAGTGTTAGCGACATCATCAGCGGACATGGCAAACAATAATTTTTGAGGAATATAACTTTTGACTTTTGATATGAAAGGAGGCCAATTTCACCAGAAGCACCTTTAACAGGAATGTACGAATCAATGTGAGCTAGCTAGCCAGCTAGCTGATGTGTTATAAAGTGAGTGTGGCTTCTTCGGGATCTATTTCCGTTAGCGGAAAAGCAAAAGTACACAGGACATTTGTCCATTTTGTATCCAAAATGTCATTTACTCAATGTTAATTTCTTGTTTACAGAACTGTTATATAAAAGCGATATCGCACTCGGGATTGTGTGGTTATACCGAACATCGGCTATGATTTAGCTGTGGGTACGAGTCTGCAGTAGAAATCTCTGCGTATATCATTACTATAGAAACAATAATGTTTTAGAATGAGCGCATTAATATAAACCTGTGATTCAATTTAAACATTCAGGTGAACTATGTGAAACTGTTTTATATAACAGCACTGTGTGTGTGTGTGTGTGTGTGTGTGTGTAAAATTTCTACCAGTAAAGGCCAAAAAGAAATAAATGGCTGATGTAAGCCGTGTCAAATTAGCTACACTGTGTTGCTTTTAGAGATCATTAGTGTAATCACGTCTATACGATTAAAATCTACAAAAAGAAGAGTTTTGCTGTTAAACCTAAAGGAAAGGTTTTTAAGTTTTTACATAAAGGAGTACAAAATATATAAAGAGTTTTATATAAGGAGTAGTACACTGTTCTCCAACATTACTGTTAACTATAAATGGATAAAACAAAAACTCTGATGTTACATTCCTTACTAAATAAAAACACACAGAGTGTTTAAAGCCTTGCTTAACTGTTTGCGTATTTAGAAATGATTCTGGATTCCATCCCACCATGGACCTGAGACCACATGACTTCTGGCTCTTCATAACTTTTGCCCTTCTTTTAATAGATTTGGCTCTTTAGACTCCTCACTCAAAGACACTACAGCATTCACTGCCTCCCTTTTCCACACTGATTTAATGCAGTTCTCCGCCTCCTCGTGGCCCTCGACACCGCGTGCTAGACGCATTAACCTGTTGAGACATTTCCATTATCAGGCCGCTCTTTAAAGCGTGTCTGGCTCTCCAAAGCACTCTGCGTGTCCTGACCTGCTCGGACCAGTGATTACAGCCAATAACTTACAGCATCTACATCATTATAGTTCCACTCTAAAGTCACGGAAAACTCGCTTAGAAGATGATACGTTCATTTTCTGTAGAGAATAATAAAAAAAATTTTTTGCAAAAGCTCAGAAAGTTCAGAAAATCGAACAGAAACACTGGAACATTTAACCTTAATCAAGAAATCCTGATTTTTTTTTACGAATATGCAAATTAGAAAGCGCTTCATTTTCCAGCCCCCTCATCATAGTAAGTTATTCTATGGTATTTCAACTGTGTTACCATGGAAACTCGGAATTACGTCATTTTCGATCTTTGTGCATTCAAGCTACAAAGTGGGGGAAAAAACATGGATGCCTCCACGTTCATCTTTTGTTAGCAACTGGCCAGGCAGCTAACATTAGCGATGAATGATGTATATTTTATTCTCGAAACAGTGAACTTCATGATCATTGTTATAGATGTAAAAGATTGTTATAGATTATTTTTTTCCAGAATTAAAGCAACTCAAATGATAATAAACAGTGAGGAAATGATTTTTCCAGAGTTCACACTTTTCACTATGCTACCTAGCCTAATGATGTAATGGTCATTTCTCAGGTGCGATAAGGAAGTATATCTTCAATATTGGCCAATAATCCCCTTATTCCAGATAATGAAGTATTAATTCTGTTCACTGTTGCATATATGTAATAATATGATTGGTGTGTGTGTGTTGTTGTTGTTGTTGTTGTTGTTGTTGCTTAGGGCCCCCCTAAAGGTACCCGAAACAGCCCTGAATATCAGACATCCTCTTATGAAAATAAAAAAAATCACACACACTTCATATATAATCACATGTGAAGAATCACATTTCAGCATGTGCACGCATTATAAGCGCCCGTGTGACGTCACATAAACGCAGGTGACATCATGTGAATAACGTGTGAACACGTGAAAATAAAACAATAGTATATTATTATGTGAAAAAAAAAAAAAAGAAAATAAATGATATATGCCCAATAAAAGGAGTCATGTCCTGAAATCCAGATGTGGAAAAATAAAAAGACAGAAGTCCACAGCATATGAAGCATAAAATAGTGTATGAAGTGTGTAAACTTTTCTGTAAGGGGTCTACACCTGTCATTTTTTTTACCCCTCTGTGCTTATATTGTGTGTGTGTGTGTGTGTGTGCGTGTTTATCATATATATATATATATATATATATATATATATATATATATATATATATATATATACATTTAATTTCTAGTTTATTCTCATCACATTGTCTTTAATGAGCGAGTATTTATTTCTGTCTTTCTAGTCATTGTTTTTTTTTTGTATCCATTATGTTAAATATTCTTCCCTCTCTCTCTCTCTCTCTCTCTCTCTCTCTCTCGCTCTCTCTCTCCTCATTTAACTGCTTTGGTATCATTGCACGAATACAGAAATGAAAAAAAAAAGAACACAAATCCATGCTGAATGAATAAAATGACGGTGCTTTGCAGTGTGCTCGCGCTTGTCTTGTTCTAATCACGTGCATTAGGAGCATTAACCAAATGCACTGCCTTTATTTATTTATAGCCCGTAATCCGCTCTGATATTTTTTTTGGATATATATTTTTTTTTTCCCCTCCGTTAGTGGGCGGGATCCTGCTCTCCGTTTGCTCCCCCGCGCACGCTTTCCCATGCTGCCTCTGTCCCTCCGTTCCCTCTCTTTTTTTTCCTCTTGTCTTTCCCTCTCTCACTCTGTTTCTCTGGGTGTATTTACCGGAGCGCGTGCCGCCGCCTCCTCGTCCTCCTCCTTCTCCTCCTTGTCCTCCTCCTCCTCCTCCTCCTCCACCTCCTCCGTCCGTGTCTACGCGCCGCGCGCCTCTATGGCGGCATCGACGGCGGAGCGCGCGCCTGTGCGGAGAGCGCGAGCCAAGAGCGACCCGCCGCACCTCGCCGAGCCTGCCATCACATTCAGCTTTAAAGCGGGTAAGCCACCGCGCCAGCATCACACACACACACACACACACACACACGGCAGATGTGCGTCCGCGCGCGCTTGTATATGTGTGTGTGTGTGTTTGCATTTTGCTCATCTCTGCACATCTATTTATTACTGGAGATCAGATTATATATGCACATTATATTTATTCTGATATATATGATATGTGTGTGTGTGTGTGTGTGTGCGTGTGTGTATGTAATAGTTGCCCCTTTGCCTCAGTGCACACTAGTGTACTTGTGTACTTGTGTTATTGGGGTCGATTACGCGCTATGAGCTTTTATAACCGGTTATGTAAAGTGCACATCCTGCGCATTGCACGCGCAAAGGGATTGAACTCTTCTGGAGAGAGAGAGAGAGAGAGAGAGAGAGAGACCCACGCTAAGGTGGTTAATTCACTCAGGACACAGGATGTGGGTGGATCAGCTACTTACTCTCATCACCCATTTAAAAAAAATCACACACACACACACACACACACACACACTCCCAGGTTGAGATTTGAGCTTTTGTACTTTGAGCTAAAATGGATAAAATGGTCAACTAGCCATCAGCGCGCGCGCGCCTGCGTGTGTACGTCTGTGTGTGTGTGTTCTCCAGTGTGTGCGTGTGTGTGCGTGTGTGTGTGTGTGTATCAGTAACGGGTCTGCTCACTGATCGCCGGTGTGTTTCATTTCTCCTGCCTCGTTGCCATGGTGACGTGGCGTCATCTTTTTCTTTCTTTCTTTTCTTTCTTTTTTTTTTTTTCCCTTTGGCTGAGTCAGTTCACTCACTGTAACACTTACAGTGCAACTTCTCTTTTCTTCAGGCGGTGTGTGTGATGCTGTGTGTGAGATGCTGTGTGTGTGAGATGCTGTGTGTGTGTGTGTGAGATGCTGTGTGTGTGTGTGAGATGCTGTGCGTGATGCTGTGATGTGATGTTGCATCTGCACGGTCCGAATCCGCTTTAAAACGTGGCGTTGAAACGTGGAGTTGCATCACGTGTAAACGCCGTGCACGAGCGGCGCGAGGAGCTGAAACGCTGACACGGTTTCCGCCTTCTGCTGGTGGACGTGGACTGACTTCCTAAGCAGGACTGATAGTGGGCACAGGGTGGGGCTTCAAACTAAGCTGCCCTGCCTTGGCAAGCACTCGCAAGCTGCTGTAAAATACCACACTGTAAAAAAAAAAAAAAACCCACAATAATAATAAAAATAATAATAATAATAATAAAGCTGTAAGAATATGATTTATCCCCCCCCCCCCCAAAAAAAAATGTAGGAAGCAACTTGCATCCACTTTTTTTTTTTTTTTTTGAGCAAATGTAATCCCCATGTGACAGTAGTGAAGTTCAGACAGGCTTGACTTAGATGAGTTTGATGAGTAAATGTGTGTAAAGGCGGAGGTGCAGTGAGTGCTGCTGCCTCACAGCTCCACGTTCCCGGGATCAGTCCTGAGCTGGAGTTACTCTCGGTGCACGTTCTCCCCATGTGTGTGTGCGGTTCCTTGAAGTTCTTCAGCTGCCTCACACCTCCCAAAAACATGCCAGGAGGTGGAATGGTGACTAAAACTGCCCCTTGGTGTAAATAGGTGTGTGTGTGTGTGCATGGTGCGTTGCGATAGACTCGTGTCCCGTCCCATCTCACGCCCAGCGTTCCCGGGATAGACTCCGGATCCACCGCGACCCTGACCAGCATAAAGCGATTGGTGGAAGTGACTGAGTGAGCACGCACTCCTGTGCCCTTTGTGTCATGTCCACGTCTGTGTATTTTACTTTTCTGAGTAAAATTAAAATTATCTGCAGTTCAATCATTCGTCTAAAAACGCAATGAACGATATCTATGTAAGGAATAACACACGACAGAGCGCACAACTATGGGTGGTGTGATACATTACCAGCCCCGAGTGGATTATTTTCGCATTTTCGGTCTGGAGTGTGATATTCTGCTTGTGCCACAGAGATTTTTCTCCAATGTTTTTTTCCCCCATTTTTTGTTTAATTTATTAATGAATGAAACGTCGGACATTTTAACAGTTTCGAGTTAGATTTAATGTTGCGGAACGTCCGAGAGACAAGTTAGTTCCTGTTCTTACTTATGTTATAGCTGCGATAAGCAGTTATTCTTCACTTCTCTCTCTCTCTCTCTCTCTCTCTCTCTCTCTCTCGCTCGCTTTCACTCACTCTCTCAGAAAACACAGAAACCAACAAAAAGCGTAAAGACTTTCCCGCGCTGGGAAACTTAGCAAAGCACCGTGACAGTTACAAAGCGCTGACACGCGAGACTCCTTCCATAAATGTTAAATAAACGTCTCCTAAAAAAAAAAAAAAAAAAAAAAAAATCACCACATTAACGAGTATACGTTTTACTTTGTTTTTATTATTAGTCTTAGATGATGCGTTGCGTCCGCTGTAGTGCGAGTCCCTGGGTATGATCTGTTGCTATAGAAACAATAACGTATTAGGACGAGCGTATTAATATCAATTGTTCGTGTCACTACCTGTGCTGTAATACGAAAATGATACACACCTTCTGACCAATCAGATTCCAGCGTTCAGCCGCTCTGTTGATGTAAAGAATGCATTTCCCAAAAAGTGTGTAAGTTACTGTTAAAAACTGAGTAACAACGTAAATTTGATTAATTTTGCCAGCAATATTACAGCAGTCTGGGGTCAAAAAAAACATACAAACAAGCTGAGGTTCCATTAATTACACGTCAGTCCTTAAATGCGAATTCAGGGGCGGACTCAGGCTGTCTGAGGGGCAGGGGCAAAAAAATAAAAAGGGCACTTCCTAATAGGCACTCAATAGGGCACTTCATCTTGTTTCTTTGCACATACAGGAACCCTGGAGGGCACTGAGTCACATTTTCTCCACTATAAGGACACCCAAGAGGGCACTTTGCCATGTTTTCTCACATATTATCCACTGTACGGACACCCTAGAGGGCAGTTCTTTATGTTTTCACACACATAGCGGCACCCTACAGGACATTTCATTATGTTTTTTTTTTTTTTTTTCATTTGAAGGGCAGCCAGTAGGTCACATTTTCTCCACTGTAAAAGCACCCTAGAGGGCACGTCATCACATTTTATCTACCATAGGGGCACTCTAGAGGACACTTTATCACGTTTTATCTACAGTAGGGGCACCATAGGGGGCACTTTACCGCATTTCATCTATAGTAGAGGCACCCTAGTGGGCACTTTTTCACATTTTATCTATAGTAAGGGCACCCTAGAGGGCACTTTACTGCATTTCATCTATAGTAGAGGCACCCTAGTGGGCACTTTACTGCATTTCATCTATAGTAGAGGCACCCTAGTGGGCACTTTACCACATTTTATCTATAGTAAGGGCACCCTAGAGGGCACTTTGCCACATTTTGTCTATAGTAAGGGCACCCTAGAGGGCACTTTACCACATTTTATCTATAGTAGAGTCACCCTAGTGGGCACTTTACCACATTTTATTTATAGTAATGGCACCCTAGAGGGCACTTTACCACATTTTGTCTATAGTAAGGGCACCCTAGAGGGCACTTTACCACATTTTGTCTATAGTAAGGGCACCCTAGAGGGCACGTTGTCATGTTTTATCTACCATAGAGGCACCCTAGAGGGCTTTAACTGCAGGTAGGAGCAGGATTTGTGACTGAAGAATGAGCCATAGGATTGGTCTGATCATCGTTTGGATTTGTCACTTTACCATGTCATACCTAATTTGTCTAGAGTTGAGAAAATCTAAATTGAAATGTCGCTCGTTGTTTTGCTGCTTGCCGCTGATGCTGAAATAACGGATCCACGTCACGTACATACGCACTGTTACTAGTGTGAGCGCAGGGTTAGGGCTTTTGTGTTTGTACTAAGCATCTACAATTTTACGAAGCATCTAATAACACGAACAAAATCTCCGTGGTCACATGAAGAGTTCGACGATGAAGAACTTCTGATCCAGTCAGCGTGGCGTGTGAATCTCAGTGATGGAATTTAAATATCAATAATAAACACCTTATCTGATAAAACTGATTATAATCTGGAGGAGATTTAAAAAAGACAATTTTACCTAGTATTGTCCTTTTTAGAATGAGAACGAAACTTTTCACTTTTACACACACACACACACACACACACACACACACACACACACACACACACACTACTTCAGCTCAGGTCCTGTAAAACCGCAGCTCTACAGCGATTTATTTATTTATTTGTTTGTTCGTTCACTTTAACCCACAAATCAGCTATGAACATCTCGTTAATTAGCTGATGAGTGGAATCAGGTGTGTTAAATGAGGTAGGACGGTAAGCTGTGCATTGTGTTGGCTCTCCAGGGATTGAGTCTGACACCTATGCATCTCACACACACACACACACACACACACATTGCGGTGGTCTGTCGTACCGTAGCAGCACCATAGAGAAGAAATCTTTACAGCACAGTGTTTACATCAGGCTTACAGTGTACAAAACCAAGCAGGGTTTATTTCTGGAAAGTTCTACAACACATTTTTTATACAGATATATAAATAAAATGAAATATACACACACACACACACACACACACAAACGTCTCGATCCTGATTCTTCCCTTTCGCCATAATACTGTACAACAATCCGATTAGAATAATCAGAGCAATCAAATTGTCTAATCCTTCTCCTCGGTAATCTACATATCCCATGATGCCTTGCTCCTCCCTTCACCCTCACATACACTCGTCGGTGTTGTTCTCGGTGCCCCTGCAGTGTGCTGTGTCAGCACGAGGATGGTGATGTATGACAGGCATGACGGTGGTGCAGTGTGGATGATTAACACCATCAGCTTCCCCCTGCACTGCATGTGCTATAAAAGATGGTGGACGGGTTTCTCCTCTCCGCTTCATCAGCACACACGCTATCTAATGGACACTTCCTGTCAAACCTCGCCGGTGTGACTGTGTGCGTCTGGCACACACACACACACACACGCTGTCTCTGTCTCAGAGAAAGAGCCAACAAGATCAGCATAGCTTCCTGCTGCAGTATGAATGAGTGCTGTGTGTGTGTGTGTGTGTGTGTGTGTTGGGTGTGACTGCCGGCTGAAACTGCAGAACCTAAGATTAGAGCCCTGCTATGCTACAAACTCACTCTGGCATGACTTTAGTTCAGCTGGTGACAAAACCCAGGTCACGTGACTGACTTTAAATAATAATATTAACTTTTTTCCTACATTTATTTACAATTTTTGCCTTGAAAGTGGGTTTTGACGGGGTAATATATCTGGCATTACACCGTTCTACGTTTCCGGTGAAGCTGAATAAGCCGCAACATCAGAGTCAGCTGGTGTAAACGTGCTAGCGGGGTTAAGCCCTCCTGTCTTTCAGAGATTAAAAAAAAATCAATGTAAGGTTTCATTTTTGGCATCAGATTACACTGCTCTGATCTGAAATCTTTCACGCACATCTGGAACACGTCAGCAGCAGCGGTTGACAAGGTGCCCGTGAAATACAGTCACGGGTCTAATGAACGTGAACGATCTATTTTTTTTAAAATAGATTTTAGATTGAGACCCATTTCAGAGAAAGTGGACTGAAACCTCATTATCAAACTGACCACAGAAATAGGGGCCTTACAATCTGGCGATTTGGATCGACGCATTGAGTTTAAAAGGCAGCCGTTTTAACTGAATCGAGGCAACAATCCTAAACTGGTTATAACCGATTATAAGTCGCACATTATTATCGAAAAAGGACAAACAACTGGTGTGTAAAAATGCAAGCTAGCAAGGTGATTTGCCCGTAACTTGGATATTTGTAAAATACTCCTTCTCTACGTTATCATTATTCATGAACTAACGTTAGGCCTGCCCCAGATTCTGAACAAAGTTGGTCATATATCGATCGGAGAATACTAAATCAAAATCATAGCGTATAGTATCGCATTCAGTGGTTTAGTCAAATATCGAGTTGCCTTATGAATTGAAATCGTATCGTATTGTATCGCATCATAGCAGGTTCAATGGTATCGTCAAATATCTAGTTGTTGCCTTAATCCAAATTGTATCGTAACGTATCATAATGTAGCTGATTCAGTGGTATCGTCAAATGTTGACTTATTGCCTTATGAATCGATATTGTATTGTATTATAGCAGATTCAGTGATATCATAAAGTATTGAACCATTACCTTGTTAATTGAAATAGTATCGCGTCGTAGCAGATTCAGCGGTATCGTCAAATATCGAATCGTTGCCTTATGCTAATACTGAAACTGTATCATATCGTACCATAGCAGATTCACAAAGTATTGAACCACCACGATACTTATCGTATCGTGACAGATTCTTTGGCTTCATCACGTAGCGAATCGTTGGCTTATTAATTGAAATCGTATCGTCTCTGTCGCAGAAGAGGCGTGTTCGAGCGCCGTTTTACGAATGGAAGGCGGAGTCCAGGTGAAGGAGTGAGTAGTTCCATGAATGAGCGTACACCTGTGAGTGATTAACGTGGCTCTATTTGTGTGCGTGTCTTGCAGTCAAGAGGACCCCAAGAGTGCGTCTACGCCGAGCTGCAGCAGTGCAGAACCGTGTGTGGGCTTGTTTCATTTTACATTGAGCCAAGTGCTGAAAAGCACGCCAGTAAAAAAAGAACGAAAAACAGAGCTGCATTCTCCAAAACCTGCCTCCTGAGTCCTTATTTCCCTCCGTACACACCAGGGTGTCATAGTGGTACCGTAGCAGATTCAGTAGTATCATCAAATATTCATCGAATCACTGCCTTAAGAATAAAAATCATACCGTATGGTGAAATCCGAGGTCTGAAACGAGGACGAATCTCCTCACTCGCAGAGCTAAAAGGTACTAAAGTGCACTCGTGTGTGATCTTAAGCTGTAATGTTTATCTTTCACCTGGGAAAGTGATTCTAGCGTGTCTTTAAAACTCCTATAAAGAACGTAATTAGAACCGAAGGAACTGTACCTAAAATGAGTTTTAAAGGGTACCATCTGAGTAACAGGCATTAGTCCTCTATAGTACCTTTTTTACTGAAGTGTGTAAGGAGGGATTTACAGAGAGACGACAGAGACGCCTGGGACACAGGAAGAGAGCACACGATGACTTCCTGGCCATCACGTAACCTCCTGCTTATCTATGAGCTGCTTTAGAAGGTGCTTCATGACACGTGGACAGACATACCAGAAGTAATTAATCTTATTTCACAGCAGTTTGCCAATGATTGTGATTTTTAAAATAATTGAAGAACGACACGTCATGCTTTTTATCCATTTATAGTTACATTTAATGTTGTGGAACGTTCCTGTTATCGCTTACGTTACAGCAGCTGTAAACAGTCGTTCCTTCACTGGCCTCTCTTTAAACAATGCAGCTTTTCATATTACTCATATTTCATATTCCTTTTTTTTTTTTTTTTTTTTTTCCCTTTTTACAAAGCACTGACACTGGAGGCTCCTTCCATAAATGTTAAAGGAACATTGTACCATTTCAGCACTTGGGTGTTTTATTTTGCTTTAAGCAGCAGGAACTTTTTGCAAATATGGCAAACGGGTGAGGTTGTGAATGGGTAGTGGTAAAAAGTAAAAGCGCCCCTTATATATAGCGCACTATATGTCAATAGTGGATGTTCTGATGTTTCTGTTTTAGAGATTTTTCCAAAAACATTATTACATAATTATAAAGATCCTCATAAGAAATGCAGAGAGCTGGATTTTTTTTTTTAATTTATTTTTTGTACATTTATCAATGATGTGTGCTTAATATTTTAGCAAGTGTTTAGTATTAAATGACAAAAGAGTGAAATATTAAAATGCACCTCATGTCTGGCTCAATTAATATTTTTATAATGCAGCGTGTAAAAGACACGAGGTCACAAACCAGACAAACTGTGTGTGTGTGTGTGTGTAACTAGATTGGAAATCAATATAAATTAAATGTCTGTTGTGTACCGTGCCCTTAGTGTCTCACACACAAAAAACACACCATTATGTCTGCAATAGAGGGATTTTCTCACTCTCTCTCTTTCTCTCACACACACACACACACGCTCACACCACACACTCATCCTCTCCCAGATGGTCAGCAGTGCATTTTATCCGATATGTGCTGTCTGCTTTGCTGAATCCAGGTCAAACCCTGCTGAATGTGGTGCTGTTGAATTCTCGATAAAAGCAGCTCTGGCAGTAGTGTCACAACATTTAATATAACTATAAATGGTAAAATTAAATTAAAATTGTAATCAGTGACAAATTGTAGTAGTATAAGTGGAATAAAGCACATGTTTTTATAAGAGAATAATCAATATTAGGGTGGTAACTGTAACTCTGCTTCATCGCTCCTTGTCAGTGATTATTTTCCTAAAACACCACGACCCCAAGTGTTTTATTCCTCACACAATGCGAGCTACACTTGCTGTGTACATGGATTATTGGATGCTATATCAGTGTTCGGGGGGCATGGTGGCTTAGTGGGTAGCACATTTGCCTCGCACCTCTGGGGTTGGGGGTTCGACTCCTGCCTCCGCCCTGTGTGCGCAGAGTTTGCGTGTTCTCCCGGCGCTTCGGGGGTTTCCTCTATGCACTCCGGTTTCCTCCCCCAGTCCAAACACATGCACTGTAGCCTGATTGGATCTTCCAAATTGTTCGTAGTGTGTGAAGGTGTGTGCGGTTGGCACCCTGCGATGGGTTGGCACCCTGCCTTGTGCCCCGAGTCCCTGGGATAGGCTCCAGGCTCCCTGTGACCCTGTGTAGGATAAGCAGTATGGAAAAATGGATGGATGAATAATAGTGTGCGAGCACGGAGTGTTTATTTCCATTCAGCATTTTGTTGTAATGCTTTTTGTTTCGGCAATCGTCCTTATAAATAGGATGTTTGTGATGCAGAAAAACGCCTTACTGTCTTCCCAAAGGCTGGTTTATTAACTGCATCCATCATATCAGGCGACGTCTCTGAGATAGTAATGCTCTATTCGTACCGAAGTTGTTCCAGGACAGTTCGGAAACTAATGCTAATGCTGCAGAAGTCTGTGTTATCAGTGGATAAATGGGATGAACTCGGATGGTGCAGTGTGTGAATTTAAATCAGGACTGTGTTGAAGAAGAGAAAGTAAATAGACTGAGCAAAGAGAGAGAGAGAGAGAGAGATGGCCTTATGTGTTCGTTAAAACACTCATTAATTCTCCCACCATTGCTTTTTTGTCCCCATACATTTTCATACTTTTCCTCTAAATGTTCTAACATTTGTGCATCACTTTCATTTTGGATGAATCGCACCTTCTACCTAAAATGTCTATAAAAAGTAGATATTTAAACACGGCGTAGAAGAGAAAGACAGTGAAAAACGTGCGAATGCTTAATGTTGTCCCAAAACCCAAACCCAAAATCCCCAGAATGATCTCAGACTCCTCCCACCAAACATTTCTGCACATCAGCTTCCACCTGCATTAGTGTAAAACAATGACTTCACACCCGATTGATAGTCAAGTCATGTTTCTTTTAACAGAGAGTGTGTGTGTTGATTAGAATTTATAAATTCTCTCTTATTGGTTTCTATTAATGTGCTTCTTCTAGTAGGCCTGCTTTATTGCACAGTGTTCCTATAGTAACAGGTACACAGGGACCTTTATGATGGCCACTCCACATAATGCAAACCCAATAAACAGAATAAAAATGTTGTTATATCACAAAGAAGAGCATCTAATTATTGATATGGTGACGTTTTCTTTGAGGAGACGTTTATTTAACATTTATGGAAGGAGTCTCCAGTGTCAGTGTTTTGTAACAGTCCGAAAGTCAGTGCGTTTCCTGACACACGAGTTAGTTCCTGTTCTCAGTTACGTTACAGCAGCTATAAACAGTCGTTCCTTCACCTCTTCCTGCAACTTTTCATCTTACCGAGTAACTGGAAAGCATAACCTCCAATTCCATAACATAACAAATTCAAAATTGTAACTGCTGGCAAATCACATTGGTATAAGATGAATCCTATCTCCAACATGCAAACTCAAATACTACTCAAAATACTCAAAAAGTATGTTTCTTTACCTGTTTCTCGATATATTAGTATTATTTTAGCAGCTGCAGTTAAAGGACTCCTGAAATTCAGGGTTTCTCCACCCACAGCACTGCACCTCCACTTCCCACATCCTTGGCTTGTTGTCAAATTACAAAGCCTTCGTGATTTTAATATGACGTGTTAAACTCGGAATTACCGTGGCTCTGCAGGATCTAGAGACGCCCAAAAGCACATCGGCTTAAACAAACTAGTTATTTGCCTGTGCGTGCGCTGCTGTGGAATATCATCGTTTAATGTAACAAATAGATTCGTTCTGGTCACAGAGGCAGAGTGTGAAATTGCAATTAGGTTAGCTGTCATGTTTTAGCTGTAGCACTCTTTTTGCTGCCTGGAGTTTTGGGACTTTATTAGCCTCAGTAAAGCCAGTGACTGAGATCTCTGTAAAGCTGTGCATCTCCGGATTTATCATACAAAAGGATGTGAAACATCCTCCAAGTGACCACAGCTTGGAGGATTTTTAAAAAAAAAATATTATTATATGCATGCTGTACACATAATAAGTTGCACTGAAATATATGTTTGTTATGCTGTGAACACACTGAAATCTGAAAAAATATGTAATACCATCCGAGGTCAGTAGTAAATAAATAAATATGACACTATTAATTAATTAATAGTACGATCCCTTTAAAGTGGATAACATCATTTATTATGGATAAATTATGAATGGATTTAACATAAGCTGTAGATGCATTTTCTATTTTTTTTTTTTTTCGGATTTAAGGGCAAGTGCTTGTGTTAAAAAGTGGTGGTCTAGATGCTATCGAAAAGCCCTGTGTCCGGTGTTTCTACTCAGGAACAATCTGTTAAACTCAGAGGCATGAACGACATGCAGGCGATTTGAATAATCTAAATGTAGAGCTCAGAAAATCCTCGTAAGCATGCGCATAACCTGGCTCTGAATACACAAAACTTTCCCTATGTACTGTATACATAAGGGGTAATAGGGAGGAGGTAATACTGAAATTGCACACTATAAGTACACTATTTGGGCATACAGATTAAATGTTTGACCAAAAACAGAGGCACGTCTCAATTACACACAGTTCTAACCCTGAACTTAAGTCTTGTATGATACTGACACGAGAGCCATTAGAAGTCCAGCGACACTGTCTGAAAAATTGTTATAATCACAATATTTTTTCCTGACAGACATAATTTGGGCTGTAAACACACGCTAGAAGGTATTAAACACCTGTAATGAGTGTGCCTTACTCTTGTAACAGGTTTCTGGAGTTAATTCATGTTAATCATGTTAATCCATGATGCTACCATGGGCATGTAGAATAATGATGAGTACTATACAGTATACTTACCCATGATTTAGCTATGACAGTTTGACTATGGCATCATATGGTACCTACAGACAGGTGACAAATTAAAGGAAAAACCATCAAAAAGTGTGTTAGTAAGGTGTTGGACCACAACAAGTCACCGGAACAGCTTCAGGGCTTCACTGGTATCGATTCTTCAAGTCTGTGGAGCTGTAGTCTAGTGATGAACACTGCTCTTTTCAAAAAAATATTCCCTCAGTTGGTGTTTTGATGATGGAACGTGCTGTCTAACACATCACTCCCAAGTCTCCCGTAGGTGTTCACTTGGGAAGGCCATAGCATATGATTTACATCTTTTTCATCCTCATCTCACCATTCAGCGAGCCCTCGTACCCTGTGGATGGGGGCGTGGTCATCCTGGAAGAATACACCCTGAATGGGACTCCAGTCCATCACATGGCACCATGCAAGCTCATTCACACACACATATTCACACCTAGGGCCAATGTAGAGTTGAAAATCCACCTCCTGGAATTTTTTTGGGAGGTGAGAGGAAACCAGAGAAACCCCACACAGACACGTGGAGAACGTACAAAACGCGACACAGTCATTAACCCGAGCTCAGGATCGACACGGGAACCTTGGAGCTTTGAGTCAGTAATTTTCCACATTATCCGCCGTAACACCAAACAGCCCAAGTTCTTGCGGTGTCCAGGGTTCTGATGTCGGCCATGCTGCTGTGTAGAGTTAAGAGAAACACAAAAATTAGAGATCTGCTGCCCTCTACTGGTGTAACACTGCAACACTCTAACACCACAGCTACAATACTGTAACACTACAACACGTATACAACTTCGTAACATTCCTGTGTTATAAGAAACAAGAATAAAGTGTCACATTAAAAGTAAAGCTTGATAACCTCTGCACATCTGATGATGGCTAATTCAGCTTGAAATAAGAATTTTGTCCGAACATTCATATTTTTAGACAAGACCTTGCTTCAAACAATCTGGCACAATTACACAATGACATGGTTTTCAAGATTATATATGTACATATATACATACATACATATATATATATATATATATATATATATGTGATAATTATTCTAAAAAGCGCCCACATTGCATGTTATTTTAGAAATATTGGCAATTCATAATAATATATTTTGCATTTAAAACACATTTTCTTGTTTTTCTTTAATCTCCCTATAAATGTAGCAGGAATGCCTAATAGCTATTAATGTCCACTAAGCTATATGTTTAAGCTATATGTGTGTAATTTTAGTAGTTAATCAGACAGTTTGAAGGAAAAAGGACACTTGGAGATGCCAAATGTTTATCAGTTTATTAGGAAATGCTGCTTTCTGTCAGAAATAAAGTTACCGTACCTTTCTTCATCACTGCGGTGGTACCATTAAGGGTATCTGCATCTTTGGTACCTTCGGTGTGTGTCTTTCATCTTTAAATGTGAATACAGTGTACCTTTAAAAATATAAAAAAAAATATTTGAATAGATAGTGTGTGATTATTGCTCTGATGTGTCAGAAAGAAATATTTTCCTCTAGATCTTATATATATATAAAATCATTATATTTGTCAGGAGCAAGAAGTTGCATTTCATTTGTTTAAAATGTTCTGTGTATCATCATCCCCTTATCAGCCTGCCTTTTTTCTTTTTTTTTTTTTTTTTTAAAAGTCACACCAGACTCGGTAGCTTAGCTGCAAGGAGACAAAGTGTGAAAATTCAGGAGCTGCTTTTTAAAACTGTGACATTCAGCACATACAAGCACACAAGGCGAGCACACTGGGCCTCGTTTATCAAGCTGGTTATGAACCAATTTTATTCACAAATCTTTCACAGACGGGTTTACATAAGACATGTGGTCTTCATTTGGAAAAACACGTTTGTATCCTACATTTCGCTCGTGAATTTGCGGATGAGGAGACTCATTAAATTGAGCCTCGACCCAAAACTGGGCTTCGAACCGTGTAATTGTTGCTGAGTTGCTGGGATTTTATACACGGATTATGCTGTAAAGTTTAAATCACCTCGATTATGCACCAGTTTAATGAACACTTAGTCGAACTCATTCATATTAATCACCTGAAAGAAAGCGATCCAAAACAAATCCATAGATTCAGAAAAATAAGACTCACCATTCAATCTGGACAAAGTAATGGCACCCCATAAAAGGAGGAAGTGCTAGTGTGTATCTGTGGTGTCATTGCCGACGTGCTGCAACGGCTGAACCGAATTATGGAAAGATTATGAGGTGCTCTTTCACCAATTAGTCATCATTTTGTTGTTTTCAGTTCTTTCTGAGCTTTGCCTTTTATGGCGTTTTGTGGGTGGGGTTAAATGTAAATCAGCTGTGACGTGATTGGCATTTATCAACATATGTACACGAATATGAAGAAAATCTGCGAAACCTTCGTACATTTGGTGGGAAGGTTTAGTTTGGTTTGGCCTACGAAAACATTTGCATACAACTTTACTAAAAGATTGATGAATGAGGCCCAGTGTGTGTACCAGGGTAATTAAGTCAATTACCCTCACATCCAAATCAATTCCAAAGCACGTAAATACGACTAATTTAAACCCAAATCCAAATAATAAGGTTGAAATCTTCTAGACCAGTTTGATTAAAGTTTGCCTGTGTAAAGGCTTGCTAGTGTTAATTGCTAGTGAAGGCTAAACTGTCACTAGCTAGTGACAAGTCTCTTGTGTCGCTTGTGGGTGTGGCTTGTCCAGGGTTTTTTTTTTTTCGTTCAGATGAGAAGGAGTAGAAGCTACAGTATATATAGCTTCTACAGCTAACTAGTTAAACTTTGTTGGCAGATTAGCAAACGGTACTAGCTACGTACACTCAGTGGAGGTACCAGTGATCTTTGCTGCTTCCTTCCAAGCTTTATTTTTCTTTAAAAAAAAGTCTCTATACACAACTAAAGAGAGGTTGACAGAATAAGATGTAACCAGAGTTGTGTTTTTCTTCCATTTTTGCAAGTCAAAGGGTAAACAGGAACTAATTGGAGGCAGGAGCTAAAGTTGCAAGCAGGGAACTGAAGAAAAGTCGGACCACACGTCGTGTAGGATTGGTCTGAGGAATCATTCGAGATTTGTTGGATTTGGTTTTGTTGGATTGGATTTGTTGTAAAGCATTTATACCTAATTTGCACAGAATTGAGAAAATCTCAATACAAATGTTGTTTTTGTTTTTTTTTTTTGGTGATGTCGCTTTGCCTGTTGTTGCTGTCACTGAAATCACAGCTCTGTGTTGTACACGTACATGGAAAATAAATGATCGCCTGTCGCTTAGCTGCTTGCTAGTGTTAGGTTAAGTTCAACTTTATTGTCATTGTCAGAGTACGAGTACAGAGACAATGAAATGCAGTTAGCGTCCAGCCTGTAGTGCAAACAGTAAATAAGTTAACATGAGGTAACAAGGTTACGGTGCAATAAGTTAACAGTGTACAGGTAAACAATATGATGCATACTAGTAATGCAAATGGCAATTAAGTTAAATGGAATAAATAAGTTATTGTGCAGTAAGTTGAGATAAACAGTATACAGGTAGTGGTTAGCAGCATGATGTATGCAGTATGGTGCAGTGGGTACATACAGTGGATAAAATGCAGATGTGCAAATAGCGATAATGTACAAATAACAGTAAGGGCTCAATAATGACATAATAATGACAGATAATGCAGTAAAAATGCAAGTACTTGCAAATAATTGCAGATAACAGTAGTGTCTAATGCTAATGTTTAGTTATTAGGTGGAGGCTGGCATTTAACGTTTAGAAGCTGAGTTCAGCATTAGTACAGCTGAAGGGAAAGTCTGAACGTAAGATTACAGTCATGAAAATCATGACTTAAAGAGAAACTCCAACCAGAACAGAAAGTTGAACCATGGATACATCTGTTGTAAACAAGCCAACTCGACTCATCCAGCAGTGACACGGCTGTCTCTGGAGCAAGATTTCCCAAATTGAATCCCAGATTCAAAAAAAAAAAACCTCCTGATGATCCATTCTGAAGGATGATACAAATTTTAAACAACTGTGAAACAAAATATTTGCTTCCTAACCCATAATGCAACAAATCCAACCTCCTGTGGTATGATTGGTTTGTAAATCTTACCTTCTGACTCGCAAGCCCTACAGGACTAATGACGGCTTGCGTTGCACATTCTCAATCACTGCATAATATTTGTGTGTAATGCATGATGGGTAATGCAGTGTCAGAAAAGTGAGGGTCGCATGATACAACAACGTGAATTCTGCCAATACGCTGAGGCTGAGAGATGACATCCTGCACTAAAGAAACCACAGAACATCGTCTAAAGCTAGTTTAATGCTGGCGAACTTCTTTAGATAGTAACATTTAAGTCTAAATCCAATATTTGAGCACATAAGCATTCCATTAGTTGTGTGTACTGGTGTGGCTGAAGTAGGATTACATTTTTTAATGTAATTTAGACATTGTGTAGCGCTGTTGTATGTTAATATACAGAAGCAGAAATTTGGGATGGCTTTTAAATTTGCTCTGAGCTTACAGAGTCGAGCCACTAGATGATGCTAGAAGCCAGTGCCATGTAGAAGAGCTCCACATTTTCTGAGCGCCTTCACACGCCACAGAAAACCTCACTACTGTCATCCTGACAATAACGACACCACACCTCTCAGAGGGCTCGTAGCATGTGGAATATGACACTTCTGAGAGGAGTTTAAAACGCAATGATATAATCGCTCTGTATAACCTTACTATGGGGCGTGGCATAATTTTCAGATTGAGAGATCAATAAAAATCTGTCATGATACACAGATATGAAAATATAATAATATTTTATTATCTATTATAATTGATGATAGCATCTTCAATTTGAAAGCCGTGGTTTGTTATTTATAGTCAAAATGTTATTTATTTATAGTCTTTTAGTGAAGTTGTGTGTAAAAAATTGTAAAAAATTGCAAAAATTCCTGCCAGTTTTTTTTAAAAAATACATTAACGCTGTTTTTCTTTGTGCTCATGTGCGTATGCTGAAAATGCAAATCAGCCGTAAAGTACAGTTACATGCTACAGTCGCAGACGATTTTCATTTAGCTCGTTTAGCTGTCATTAAACTCACAGACAGCTGAAAATGATTAAAAAAAATATATATGTTGAATAAACGGTGAAAGAGCGCCTCCTGAGCATGGTGTGCTCTAGATCTTCCAGTAATGCAGCTCAGCCACTGCAGCACGTCAGCTATAATAGACACACAATAACTCTTCTTCCTTTTATAGGGAGCCATTACTTTTGTCCTAATTGAATGGGTAGTCTTTCAAGACATTAATATGAAATGACATCATGTAATTGAGATAAATAAGTGATTTAAACTTGACAGCGTAATCCGTATATAAAACCGCAGTTTTTATCGACAATTATACGATTTGAAGCCAATCAAATGAGGATCACAGTAGTGAGTCTCCTTATAAGTAAGTTTACACAAAGTCAGGATTTTTCCCAATTAACTGGATTTTCATGAGCGCCACATGTCTTGTGTAAATGCTCCTGTGGGACATTTACGAATAAATTACGCATAAATTCCTATCCAGTTTCAGAACATTGAGTTGTTCTCATCCTCAGTAAAGTACACTATCAGCACTATTTATAAGTGTTGTGTTATTGTCTGACAGGGTGCACGATCAGGACATGTTATGAACCCACATGTTGGCTTTGATACATTCGCCCCTGCCTGGTAGTTTACAACGTAAGGAAGTATGACCCAAGGTTGCGTATATAAACATGGATCTACCATTGGGTGGAGGTGTCATGAACTCCCTCGGGTCCAAGCACCGTTTTTAAATTGTGGCTTAGTTTATGTCAAGAGATTGTGTCTGAATTTGTATGTTTTGTTTTGATTTCAAGTCTTGTCTCTGCCCCGTCTTGTGTTTGGTATGCTCTCTGATTGTACTCGCCTGTTATCAGTTCAGCCTTGATTGGTTTGTCTGTTTATACCCTGTTGTGTCTTAGGTCCTGTTCACACCTCGAGTGATCCGATCACAAGTGGACACCCGAAACACATAGCCGTTTACACCTGGCATTTTGAACGTGTCTCCAAAGACCACTTGCGGTTAGATTTCATACGTAATTTCCACTGGAGGAAGGGCTTCCGTTCCGCAAGAAAAGTTCCGCAAATACTATCTCATGTAACTGTATCTGTTGTTTCAAACATATTGTTCACGTGGTCTGCTGACAAAACTCAAATGAAAAGGGCAAATGAGACGACGAAAGAGATAAGGCATCTTGTTTTGCTCACGTTCTAGCCCCAGACATCACCGTTGTCCACTGGCCTAGTGGTGGACAACTCCACCGTTTAGTGCAATTTCCAAATATCCCGCAATGATTACATGCTTTCTGGCTAGGGCAATGCTGCAGTCAGTTGCGCTGTCCTTCATTGCTGTCTGGGACGCGTTGAGACCACCTTCGAAGGTGGTTTGAGTGATCAGATCACAGCGCGTCTCAGAGACACAATAGACCATATTCACACCTGGACTTCGTAGCTACTGTCTATTTCTAGCTTCCTGTACTTAGCGATCAGATCTCCCAGGACGCACGTTAATGCCACGTGTGAACTGGGCCTTAGTCTCGCTCTGAAATCATGCATTTCTTGTTCTAAGTCATGTTCCCTCTGTTTTCTGGTTGCACTTCCTGGTTTAGACCTTCACCCATTTTCTCTTTTTTTAACATGGATATACCTTGTTTGTTTCCGCCTGCCTGTTCGCTACTCTATGCTAAGGACTCTGATTATGATTTGTGGATTTGTAACCACAGCTAAAACCCCATCTTTTCCACCTTATTCGGTCTTAATTCCCCTTTTTCTCTCTACATTTTAGCTGATCTACCTCACAGGTTAATATAAACATATGCTACTTTTAGTTTTATTGCAGTTGGTTTTATTATTTTTCCTTAATTTTTTTTTACGTATTATTTCTAAGTTTTGCGTCTATTACTATCGTTAGGTGGTTTTGTGTTCTGTTGACGTATCAGCACACTGTCCTTGGGTACCTGAAAGGCATGCTCTGAAGGAAACTCGTCTACTCATCACAGGATTTTTTTTTAACCCTCACCTCCTCAGCCCTATAGCTCTATTCTACTCCAGCCCATTCCTAAACGAATAAAAGTGTAAATGTAATCAGTGTAATCTTTACTCTCTTGGTCACATCGATACACGCTGTTGTGTGAGGACGACCTTGACGTGTCCTTTAGCCTGTGTCACACTGTTGGTTTGGCATGCGGTGGTATTTCGCTCCGCTGCGGCGTTGTTCCACCGCCTCCGGCTGTGTGTTAATTGAATTCCAGCCCCATAATGAGCCGTTACCCAGCGTCCTCCAGTCCTCTGCTCACTGCATAGGGGTTTTGGGGTATAAATAGAAAGGTACATCCGATTGTTTTTATTCGTGTGTGGGGTGTGTGTGTCAGCTTTTGTTGCTGTTGTTATTTTTTTGATGCCACTCTATATTCTTTAAAAAGAATTACACTGTAAGATATTAAAGTCAAAGTTCAACACCTTTGACAATTTGGCTGTTTTTTTCTGTAATTTATTTTGATTAATACAAAATTTTATTCGGTTGATACGTAACATTCAAATCAATTTGTTTTGCTCTTTGAGAAATCCTCGTATTTCACTTAAACACAGCCAAACATCCTGTTTGTACAAGATTTGCCTCATTTGTGAAAATGATTGCCATAAAAGCTGCTGACACACAGCCTTGTGTGTTTGCTGTTGTCATGTCTTAATGACTGCACGGATCATTTTTCTTTCTTTTTTTTTTTTTTTTTTCTTAAAATAAACGCTTGAAAGAAGCTAAATTATTTACCAGTACAATAAAACAATTCCACAGTTATTAGAAATTAGTACGGATGTCTAGAAATGGGCTTAATAATAATAATCCAATAATTACTTTCTACTAATCCTGTGAGACACATTAGAGAAATATGTCTTAAAGATGCCTTTCTTCTGTATAAGATTTTAATGTGAATTTACACCATAGCCGTGGGAAATCAAAGTCACTAAGCTGCAGCTCTAACAAAGTGTAATGAAAAATGAATGCATTTTTTTTTTTTTTTTTGAAAAATGCACAAGAGGGAATCAAACAGTGAGTCAGAAAATAGAGTTTAATGATACTGGTGGAGGCGAAGATGATACAGTATTTATCTATAAAAATGCTACAGTTGATCAGCCTCTTTAAGATACATGCTCTAAAAATCATAGAAATGTCCTTGTCTAGTGTGCGTGAAATTTTAAGCAGGACGCTACAGGTAGACATAAATTTGGTCACATAAATTATTTTTCATATTTGTCTCTATCAAATCCATCTGTAACGTGTGCACTCTTAATCTGTAGTAATAAATATGCCAAACGTCTACAGAAAAATGTTTATTTTCGATGATTACCTGGAGCTCCGCCCACCATAGGGATGACGTCATGTCAAACGTCCCTAAAAAGCTTCAGTTGATGTGTTGTTATGATAGAAATGTCAGTTTCCTTTATGAACCTTAGAAACCACACTGACACGTGGAAATATAAACCACACTGTATTTTTAAAACAGTTCTCCTCAAAATCATTTTTTTTAAATTCTCAGCTAAAAATGTCAGTTTCCTGATCACACGCTCATTCCTGATCCTTAACATTCTTTCCTATCCCTAAAGCTTATTACAGACGAATTTCCCATGATGTTGATTATTGTTGGATTTACGTTAGCCTTTATACTGGGAAAAAAAATGCCATTAAATATTTTTTAAACAAGTATTTTCTTGATTAAACGATAAAAAAAATTATTTTCCAGCAAACGTTTCTGTGAAATTCTTTCTCTTGAGAGTAAAATAAATATTTTTTAATTCTAACATCATCCAAAAAACTAGACTGGTTTTATTAATTATGCAAATTTATGAGACTCATTTTGCATAAATAAATGTACATTAAAAAAAAAAAAAAGTTCTAATGCAAAAAATACTTGTCTGAGTATAAACAGTCAACTGGCGAAAACTAATTGTGATATATTGTTTAAAAAAAAAACAACCCTATTAACCTGTAGCGTCCTGCCTTAATCTTAACGCAAAATAACAACAAAATTGCGGTATATACACTAGCGACAGAAAGTCGCAATATAAAATAAAGTGTGAATTCGAGTGTTTAAGGCTGTAGGGGGTCGGGAGGCCCTTGGGGGTGGAGCGATGTCATCTAACTTGTGTTAGAACTATTCTTAAACCTGGATTAAGCCTGGATTAAGCCACTTAAACAATTCTAGACTGTTTTTTTTTTTTTTTTTGTTAACACTAACTATTTTTCCTATTATAGTTAGTATTAAAACCCCTCATGTAGCCTTCAAAGGTCTGCTTTGCATCGTATTTTCTACTTTTGAATTTAAGGTCAGAGTTTTCAATTTGAGACGCAGCTCATGACGACAATCACGACGACGGCGGAAAGTTTTACCGGGAAACAGAGCTCGTCAGTGTGTTTCACATCGCTGTGCTTGAAAATTGCTTTAAAACATTTTACAGTTTGACTTGAAAACCTAACGGACAGGACTGTTTTGGCTTTGACGTGTCATCTAGTGGATGTCGTTTTTAAATTCCTCAGATATATACTAGGTAGGCAAGTGAGTATGTTCGTGCTGCTGCTGCTTCGTCACACGCATGCGTCAAGTGTATTTGGGCAAAATCTTTTTTGTGTGTGTCTGAGAGAATAGAAGAGTTCAACAATCCTGGCTTTTAGATGCTAATATTTGTCACTATCCCAAAGTCACAGAGTCACAGGACTGCTAGTTCTGCTAAATCTGACACCCGAGGAGTATTAAAGCCATGAATCATCAGTTAGGAGCTGCACATGAAGTTTCGAATGGAATGCCGCTTTAAATAGCATATGCAACTGTGTGAACATGTGCGAGTGTGTGTTTGGGTATTTCTTGGAAAGGGATTGCTCCCGATTACACCACCTGCTGTCATCAGATGCGGGCGGTGAGAGAGGCTGGCTAAAAGGTCTCGTAGAGGTCTTGTTCAGTCATGCAGAAAAGACAAAAGCATGAGGCAAAAAGCCGAAAACAGCCCCAGCTGTATGTGAGGAGTTGGCTCTGTTCCACCAGGTTGAGAGAAATCGTGAGCTGAGTGAAGATCGTTACTTGAAAAATGAAGTGACCAAACGCCGACATGCGTCGTGTGTCAGATTGTTCCTCGCTCACACCGACCTCATTAGTCACTCTGCTAAAGTTTGTATGCTAATGGGAACAAATTGTGTCATTAGCATCATTCTGACTTGTGTGTGTGTGTGTGTGCGTGACAGTAAATATGCTACTTTATAAATATAGAGGTTAATTAGACCTTTAATGAGCAGCCCATTTCCTTAAATCCTGACACAACATACAGTATTAGCACTGTATGGACTTTTTTTTTTTTTTTCTCCAATCCCATTCCCACCCTCTTCTCCAGAAACTCAACCAATCCCACCACTAAAGCAGTTACTTTTCTTTGCAGCTGAACGTGATCTTTTCTGAACTTTTCTGAACTGGTCTATTTCTAAAAACATGAACAATTTAGGGGTGGTGTAATATTGCCACCTCTCAGTTCCTATGGTCCCCAGTTTGATCTTCAGCTTGGGTTACTGTCTGTGTGGAGTTTTGCATGTTCTTCCTGTGTCTGCATGGGGTTCCTCTGGGTTCTCCAGTTTTCTCCAACTTCACAAAAATAAACCGGTAGGTGGATTAAGACTCTAAATTGCCAATAGTCAAGTTTGTGAGGTTTTTTTAGCAACATTTCCAACCCAACTACGTCTGAAAATCTGCACAAAAGATTGAAACTAGCACAAAAGTTTGAGACAAAAGAGAGACACACTGTTCATTTGCTGAGCTTTTGCACTGGAAACAGGGTCACCGTGGTGCGCGCGCATTTCTGATATACGGACATTCTGCACTCCATAATCCATCTTTCCATCTCTCGATGTTTGCAATAGAAATGGTTGTGTGCATCACAGACGCACTGTCTGCACTTACACTTTGCCTTTGTTTGCAGAAATGTATTCGATTTAAGTTTGATTATTTGCTATAAAATAAGATCTTGGCAACCCTGAAATATATTTAAAGCCTGTCTCTAGCTTACACATCTTTGATTTAAATAACATTTTCTGCTAATTTAGATTATTTTTGCTTTCAAATAAAAAAAAATAAATAAAAAAGTGCAGCAGGCAGTGTTGGATCCTCACAGCTCCAGGGTCCCTTTGGATAAAATCACCTGCCAAATGAACTGATTTTGGTAGCATAGGCAGTCTTTATACGTGTAATGTATGAAAGGGCTTTCAACGCTTTGTTTAGTTTTCGTTCGGTCCAGAGAGAGAAAGAGAGAGAGAGAGAGCGAGAGAGAGATTCTCACTCATTCATTCCAGAAAGTGAGCTTTGCATAACCAATTCCACATGTATCACTAAAACACAGACTAGCCTTCCTTTGGGTGGTGCCAAAATGTGCCGCTCTAAGAAAAATGAGCTTCCTTACAGAATATAATTACATAAGCACTGCTTCTAGCCTCAGGGGAAAAGAGAAAGAGCTGCGGAAAAAATGAGAAGGGAGGATTTGTATTACTCCAGTTTAATTTTCAATTAGGATGTGCAGCGTGAAGCGGTTGTCCATGTAGCCTTTAATTCTGGCCAAGAGCTTCAGTGCTGCTCTGCAGGGACGGAGGAAGGCCATTAAAGACGTTAAGCTCCTTTAGTGTGAATGGAATAAAATGGAGAGAGAGTAAGATGTTATAGATTTGGGATTTTATTCAGCGCTCTCTTCCAGGAAAAGGGTTTGAATGAAGCTTTTGCACAAACGTTTTTAGAGCATCCAGAAAATTTGATAGATGAAATCCTCTCAAAAATATGTCAGTAGAGGGATTGGCGACTCTAACTTGCCTGGACAAGCAGGTTTTGTGTCCAGGTTATTAGTTTTTTTTTTTTTTAATTTATAGTTGCCAAGTAGGAACCATAAAAGGATTTTAAAACATAATCAAAACAAGCGTTTTCATTCACTCGATGCTGTAACTCTATATGGCCGATGGAGAACAAGTTCTATTAGGTGGATTATTTAGCGTCCACGGATGGCAGGTGATGTTTTTCGGACTCCGTCACATCATCTCCTTATATTCTGATTATTACTTCTAACTCGCTGTGCTGCTGTACAGGGGTGGATTTAGTGATTTGGGGGCCCTAGGCAAAATAAAAGAATGGGGCCCTATTCAGTGTTTTAACATCAATATTCAAATTTCTAGAACACGTTATTTAGCATTAATAATTAAAAATATATATAATTTGCATTTTTTTAGGGGGCCCTTGGCTTCTGGGGCCCCAAGGCAGTCGCCTACCTTTGCCTAGTGCTAAGTCCGGCCCCTGCTGCTATAATAGGTGAATTTCCCTCTGGGATGAATAAAGTGATCTATCTATCTGTCTATCTATCTATTACATACAGAGTCACCTTACAGTTAAACGTATCGACAGAGAAAAAGACGATACAAACAATATTTTATGTGCGATTTGAGGACCACAGCTAACAGGCAAAATGATGGCCAGTGACTTACTGACGTCATGCTGAAGATGCAAAGAAGAGTGCTTTTGTCCTATATTAGTTCGTTTATCTTGGCCTGTATTAATGATATATTAGCGATGCGATATTAGCTAGCTAATCAGACAATATTAGCTAATTATTATATGTTATATTAGCTATCACTTTTTTAGCCGAGTTTGATGGAAGCCAAAAATATGAGACTGGGCAGCACTCTGGAGATCTTCCATGCCTATTACACTAGCTAATAGATGTATAATTTATCCATCCCTGGTTATTAATAATAGAGTTCACTGAAAAGTTTCACCGCTGAAGAGAAACCTGAAACCTATGTGGGGGGAAGAACTTCTTTATAGATCGATGACTTCTTTATAAAAGCAGCATTTCTTCTAGGAAATTGAACTTACATGGGCTGGGGGTGTTTCTGCATCAGTGTTCCTGGAAAAGTCTTCAAAGTTTCTAAAGTGCATGTGCAGAGTGAAGAAATCTAGAGAAGTTCTCCCACTGTTACACAAGCAGCCGTGGTTAGAGCTACAGTGACGGGGAACACGGAGCGTCGGGGTTAACGCGCTCTCCCGCTACAGCTCTGCTTTTACATGTTCAGCCAGACACAAGTTCAGCAAACGGGCATTTGGATCTGCCAGGAAATCACTGTGGAATTAGGATGGATTGATGCCAGGCTTTGTGCTCCTGGAGTCGTTTCTGAAGCTGAAGGCAGAAGTGGCTGATTTTACACGGTGTTAAGTCCAATACATTGCAGCCCCATTAGTGTTAAATGAACATTTTCTGTAGGGTTGTAAATGTTAGACTGGTGCAGTGTGAAGACTTAACATTTACACTAACGCTGTGTTAAAGGCGTCAGGCTTTATGGTGGTGTAATGTAACACCATGAAGTGTCATTTTAAGCACAGTGTTCTATGATGGAATTTCAGGGCCACTGTTAAAAATAAAAATACACTACGATAAGAAAGAGCTGTCCTTTAACAAAAGAGACAATAACTTCACCCAGTGCAGTGTCACAAAAATGTCACTCTGATATGTAGCATTTTTTTCATAATATTACGAATTTCTTTTCAAAATATTGTGACATTTTTCTCGTAATGTTACGACTTTTTTCTGGAAATATTGTCACATTTTTTCCTCATGATATTACGACTTTCTTCTAGAAATCTTGTCACTTTTTTTCTGGAAATATTGTCACATTTTTGTTCTTCAAATATTACAACTTTCTTCTGGAAATATTGTCACATTTTTTCGACCTTCGACTTTCGACCTTACGACCTTCTGCTACAAATATTGTGACATTTTTTTCTTATAATATTATGACTTTTTCTGGAAATATTGTGACATTTTTTTTGTTATAACATTACGACATTCTTCTAAAAAATATTGTCACATTCTATCTTGTAATATTATGACTTTTTCTGGAAATATTGTCACATTTTTTTCTCATAATATTACGACCTTCTTCTACAAATATTGTGACATTTTTTTTTCTTATAATATTATGACTTTTTCTGGAAATATTGTGACACTTTTTTGTTATAACATTATGACATTCTTCTAAAAAAAAATATTGTCACATTTTATCTTGTAATATTATGACTTTCTTCTGGAAATATTATACTTTCATTTTTCAAACAGTGGCCATAAAATGCTGTTGTAGTTTCCAGTAATGCAAAACAATATTATTTTCCATTCACCACAGCTAGCTAGTGACTCTTGTATATATATATATATATCTCATGAAATTTTCTAATCATGTTACTAAGAAAGAAAGAAAAGATTCACAGACAGGTTTGGCAATAGTGCAGCGTTCATATTAATATTATATTCATATCACATCATATCATATCAGTTCTGAGGCATGAAAGCTTTTACTGCAAGACACTGCAGGTGAATAGGGTAATTTTTAAAACAATGGATATCACACTTTATTCTTTCCAGTTGATTGCTGATGTTCTTACAAGCACGTTTCATTGGAACTTGTGAAAATGAGGCTTCATCTAGTAATTAAATATGCATACATTTTCATATTTAAAAAAAAAAAAATCTAATCCAAATCTAGTCTTTCAGTGTTATTAGGACTAAGATGTTTATTTCACTGTGAGGATGCTCTCAAGAGAGCTTGCTGGAAAATTCTCTCTTTATTGTTTAATCGGGAGAATACCATACACTGCTGTGGAAAAATGATGCCATTTTATTTTTAAATGAAACAATAATTAACATTTTGGAAAATGTTCGTCTAATTTGAGACAGGGATGAATGTGTAACATTTCATGAAAGCAGCTTGATCTAGGAACTGAGATATTTGATTCTGAAAGAAATGAAGATTTTGAGGAAAACGGTTTTAAAAATTATACCACATGTAGCACAATGTAATGCAATGTAATTCTTTCCCCAAGGTTTATAAAGCACATTGACATGTACAGTATACCATAATGACATACACTGAGTTACATAGATCAGGAAACAAGCTTTTCAGGGATATATGACAAGACGGGATTGTGTCAAATGGGTGGAGCTTAAAATGGCTAAGTTTCAGATGATGTTTCAGTTGTCAAAAATGGACCAAAACAGCGAAATAAACATATACTATATGGCCAAAAGTTTGTGAACACCCGACTATTACATCCATATGTGCTTTTTGAACATTTCATTCCAGATTTAGTTCCCCTTTACTGTTATAATATGGCTCTGTGCAGGACACTCGAGTTCTTCCACTCCAACCTTCCTCATGGAGCTCGCTTTGTGCACAGGCGCATCATCATGCAGGTTTGGGCCTCGTAGTTCCAGTGAAGGGAAAGTGTAAAGCTACAGCATACAAAGACATTCTATACAATTGTGTGTTTTAAACTTTGTGGCAACAGTTTGGGGAAGAACCACATTTGAGTGTGATGGTCAGGTGTCCACATACTTTTGGCCATGTACTGTAATCCTGTTGAGTTTTGACATGTTTATCATTACAGTTTACCAGAACACGTGTTATAGAGGACATTTATCCAAAAATGTAAAAAAAAAAAATAAAAAAAAAAAGATTGACCTGTAGCTACCCGTAGCATCTCACCTTAACGAATGAAAAAGAGAGAATTCTACTCTGAGAGAATACAGATGATATCATGTTGGCAATGAAACAGCTGAAATTTTGCTTTCTTCTAGGTTTAACTGCTCTTAGAACTTAAGACAACCGTTACATTACCAGGTTGAAGTGACAGAGGCCATGTGACGTGAATGAGAACGCTCAGACCGTAATTTATTAGGCTCTTCCCCCAAAATAACAACAGAGGACAACAACAACAGTGATTATTTTCAGCGGAACGACCGCGAAATTGGTGATTTGGGGAAACGGTTCAAGCAAAACTGGAAGTGTTTGAAAAAAAAGGTTTAGGAAATGACAAAGCGAGGCCACAAGCAAACATCGCTACTCTGCCAAAGAAACACAAGAAGCTTCAAGGCTTCAAGTTCAAGGAGGCAGAAGACTTGACTCAACAGATATGGTCACTCAATGAGCCGCTTTTATGAGTAACTTGTGTGCACTTTTGGTGATAAACCCACTTGTGCCACTTTTTGTGAGTTTTTGAGCATGACAGTTACCTAAAAAATGCACATATGTCTAATGAAAAACAATAATAATAATAATAATAATAATAATAGCAATAGAGCCATTTACACCGTTGATGCTTGGGCCCTAAATACACACCTAAAATGCATAACGTGATGGATTAAAAATGTAGATTGTGTTCATTCTGATGAAAATGAAATATAATAGTGTTCATCACCATCAATCTGTCACTTGGTTGGAAAAGTACTTAAAGCAATAGCTTTGTGTTTGACGCAACTAAAATACTGTTTGCAATCACATGTAGAAATACTCTATACATAGCGGTCTCATCATTGCGGGCTCCTCTCCCGCACGCACACACACACACACACACACACACACACATATCTCTCGGCAGCAAAAGCTAGTCATCTGGCCTTCTTTTGCGTCTTCTTGACCTGATCGTGAACAGCTGACCTCCAGAGCGAATACATTTGCTACTGCTATTCTATCATAGATTGATATTGATGAAGATTGGGGCGTTTTGGAGTCATGTGACAGATATATCACTTGCGGTTACAAACGTGAACATCAGTATATAGCGCAAAATATCCAAATCTTGCAATAAAGCTTGTACTGTGAAAGTAGCTTTCTGGATCAGTAAGGTTTCAGGATGCACCAGATGCCTATGTAATAGTTGAGCCCGAGAAGGATGAAAAATGATTGCAGAGTTTTAGTGAAAGCTTAATTAAATTTCAGCTCAGGGTTATGTGGCATAATATAAGAACAAAAAAAAAATCATCAATGTTCAAATAACAGAGGCTGAAAACAAGCCTGCTGGAAGATCAAACCCATGAGCAGTATGAGGTGGAGTGCATGCAGGTCCGAGCTGGTTTGTGCGAGTTTGTGCTGCTCTAGTGGCTGCTTTAATTCACGAGCAAAGCTGTTCTGCTAAAGCTGGTCTTGCCGTATGCTTGTTTTATGCGGCTCCTGATGGTGCAGCAGGGAAACAGGGAAGTGTCAGTGCTTTGTGCTTTAGGGCGAGAAAAAAATGAGCGAGAGAGAAAAATAGTAGGAGGCTGAGCCAGAGAGCAGAAACCTACACATCCTCCTTTTCCTCATGAATGAATGTTGCTTGGTGTGTCCAGGGTCCACTAAGCTATGACTGCAGAAAACAAAACAAAAAAAACGTCACTGTGTGCGTCACAGGATCATGTGACCAAGCAGTCATTATGGAGCTCGCAGCTCTGAGAAATGATTGCCTTGCCTTCGTACGGTAAATCAGAAAATGTGTTCAACGTGATGCTTGTTCTTCCATTTATCAGTCATCTTTGCGCTGTGATCATTTTGGGAAACACATCTTGGATCAAGTTGTGACACCATTATTAATGCCATAAATTAAATTAAAGCCATTATCTGATCTGCACAGAGAGCAGAGAGAGTAAAAAAAAACATTCTGCCAAAGAAGAATAACATTATGCACAAATTTTCAAAAGTAAAAATAAATATTTATCAGTAAAACACTCTGAATGTGACTTATCTCGTTAGTAGTCAGTAATGATGCAAGCAGCAATTGGTGGGCCCAAGCACCACAGATGCAGAAGTGCCTGTTTCATTAGCCAGTATTGCCATGTGGATGAGTTCCTTCACTGAACACACGTGTGAACTTCCGGCAACGTTGCATGATGTGCAGTGGAATTATGCAACACTTCCTGTTTGAGCAGTGTGATGGTAATTTATCACCTCACCATGGCAACACTGTTTACGATATCAAAAATCCCTCTGCAGTGTAGCATCTTGGATGTCTGGAATTCATACTGACCAAATTCGGTTCGAATCAGATCAACCCCGCAGGAGAAGTATTTAAACGTTTTTAAAAATGCACAAAATCCAAAATGGCTGACTTCATGTTGGGTGGAGATGATGGATGTGAATAAGAAATTTGCCTGCCTTTAGAAGGCATATATACTTACCAAATTTGGTGCATTGGATGCCCATAATAAAAAGAATTGTCACAGGGGGCACTATCGACAAGCACTTCTAATACATGTGCCACTTTTTGTGAGTTTTCCAGCATGACAATTACCTCAAAAATGCACATATGTCTAATGAAAAAGGATAATAATAATAATAATAATAATAATAATAATAATAATAATAACAATAACAGATACAACAGAGCCATTTACACTGTGGATGCTTGGGCCCTAAATACATGCCTAAAGTGCATAACGTGATTAAAAATGTAGATTGTGTTCATTCTGATGAAAATGAAATATAATAGTGTTCATCACCATCAATCTGTTACTTGGATGTAAAAGTACTTAAAGCAATAGCTTTGTGTTTGACACAACTAAAATAATCTGATTACTGTTTGCCTCATGAAGACCCTGAGCTTTCCTGTTATCAGATTATTTAAGTGTGATGGACAAATTATTCCCAAAATCTGTTGCGGGCTACAAAATCTGCAGTATACTTTGTACATATATACACACTCCATAGCTTTGCTGTTAAATAGATTGGACAGTTCTTAGCATCAAATTCTGTGGTATATTTAGAGCAATGTTGCTTTGCTGACTGAGATACCTCAGGTGTCTGCAATCGGTCCTGTTGTGTTTGAGCTGCTTTGTGTGTATGGCTGTATCACAGGTTGGTTAATTCATATTAAGCTCAGTTTAATAACTATAATGTTGTTAGAAGACAGTATAGAAGGGATACTACTGATCCCAGGGGGCTGAGTGTGAAGAAAGCACAGATAGCCTGGCATAACCATATGCATCACAAGGTCACAAGGGGACCAAGCATAAGCCATAATACAGCATACAGCTCTGAGAAACGATGTTGTGGTCCTTGTGAGTTTGAGGAATCAATGAAGTAGAGCTCTAAACCTGTTTGAAATCACCAGAATGAAGAATATAAGCACTGCAGCTATATACTTCAAAAACAATGTATTTGGTTGGAAAAGGTTTGATCAGTTCCAATGATCAGACTTTGTATATTTGATTTACGTGACTCGCTTTGCTAAATGAGATACCTGAGGTGTGTAGCATTCATCCTGTTATGGTTTTGTCTCACCACAGGTCAATTTATTCAAATTAAGCTCATTTTAGTTGCTATAATGATGATGGGAGAAAATCTATTTGGGTTGTTAATGAAACCTAAGGGCTCTGTGCTCAGAAAGCAAAGTTATATAACGGCACAGTCATGATGTAGTATGCAGCTCTGAGAAATGATACTGTGCTCCTTGTGAATCGCAGAAGACACTGAAGTAGGGCTCGAAACACGTTTGCATTGATTTCCGTCCATCCATAATATAAGCAACGCATGCCACATGGGGGGAAAATCGCAGTGTTCTTAGGATCAGTGTTTATTTAAGAGCAAATGTTCTTCGTTGAATGAAATACCTCAGGTGTCTGACGTTGGGCCTTATTCAGTTTATTCAAATTAAGCTCAGGTTACTTGTTATACCCATGCAAGAAGAGCATATAGTAGTCTTGCTAATGAAACCCAGGGGTTCTATGTGCAGAAAGCAAAGATGGCTTTACATAACTGTGCGCATCACAAGGTCGGCATTTGGCTCGAGGCTTGCTCAGGTCTGCGTCAGAAAGAATACGATGTATCTCCAGATGCAAAATACAGCTCCGGGAAGACTCGGTCACCTAAAGGCTATGTGGGAGAAATGGATGAGTAATGGCTGTAGAGATGATTGGTGACATAAACCTTTTGCACTGAGCTGTAGTATAATGCCATGTAATGATGTCATTATTCTAGAGGCAGTTTTTCTTCTAGGCAATACACTAAGACTCATACATCCTTTCTGACCACATGGTTGAAAATGTATAATGCCTGGAGCTCTAGGTGATGTAGCGTATGATGTGCGTTGGCTGGAGGGTAGTATATTGGATTTTGTTACCTTTCCGAAAAGCCCTCGGAGCCCTGAGATGTGTTGCTGTTAAAGTCAGTAGGTGTATTCACAAATAATAAAATGTTCTTATTGTGAGAGGGAAGACACAAGTGTGTAAAAACAGTGTGCTCTTTATTACATTAGAGTCCAGGAATCGTGGTCATGAGAGGTAGCAAGGGTCAAGATAAAGGCAGACAGAGTTATCACTGGCATATCCAAATCTAATAAACCGGTGAAATAAACATGGGTCCAAAACAATCACAAATGTGAGCAATAAATTCAAGAAACCATTGCTTGGTAATGGACAAAATGTTCAATGAGACTTTGCAATGACATACAGAAAAAGCAGGGTATAAATAGACAAACCAATCAAGGGCTCATGCAAAACAGGTGAACACAATGTGATAACAAATCAATGACAGGATAGGGGTGGAGACAAGGCTAGAACCAAAACAGAGGCACATAGCAAAATGGAAACAATACCATATGAAGTGAACTCAAAACGTGGGAACACACTGCAAAAAAAAATGATATCGTAGCAAATGAAAATATCTTGAGTATGAAACGTGTCTTCTTCCTGGCAGATTTTCAACTGTTTTTCGACTTTTTAAGTGAAGTGACTTGTGGCCAAGTATGGTGACCTATACTCAGAATTTGTGCTCTGCATTTAACCCATCCAAGTGGACACACACACAGTGGGCAGCCTTTTTTTGCTGCGGCACCCAGGGAGCAGTTGGGGGTTCGGTGCCTTGCTCAAGGGTCTCACCTCAGTCGTGGTATTGAGGGTGGAAGAGAGCGCTGGTCATTCACTCCCCCCACCTACAATCCCTGCTGGACCTGAGACTCGAACCCATGACCTTCAGGTTCACCTTTGGGTTATAAGTCCAGCTCTCTAACCATTAGGCCACAACTGCCTTCCTTGCCTGCTTGCTTGCCTGCTTGCTTGCCTGCTTGCTTGCTTGATAGATTCAGTTTAGTAAATTGAGCAGTACAAACAATTGTATTGAGTGCTTGATACACGGATTTGTAGTGAATAAGACAAAGGTTAGACAAAGGTTTGCAAAAATGACCAGTGGTGTTATCAGCTTGGTTAACATAGAAGATAACTACAAAAGACAGCAATACAGCCATTCCCCACAAATGGCAGCCACTAGTTGGTTACTCACAGTGGGAAGTTCTCTCACAGCTCTGGACCTCTCCAAGCTTTCTAATATCTGTGAAGCGAGGCTAATGAGGCTGGGATTATGGGATGCACCATCAAAGCTTCACAGCCTGTAAATATTCTGACTGCAGCTGGATTACAATTCTTTTCGATTCCTCCATATCACACCAAGGCACAGGCCTCATTACCATAACCTAGACTGATAAAAGAGCTACAGTGAGCTGAAGACAGCTGAATCTACTCTTAACACGTTCGTAAAGAGCTGTGTGTACAAGATCAGAGACAAAGAAAATGACTGAGAGAAAGGAAAACTGTGAGTGATAGAGACCGTACCAATGCAGGACAACAGTGAAAGCTATTTTGACAGCTTCATCATGACATCACCTTTACTGTAGCCAATCACATGTTAAGCTTCAGATCTTGCTAATCGGGGATTAGTAAACACTGCTGGGCATTATGATTCACCTAGGTGAACCGATTCTTTAATCAAACTGTGGCTACATCCCAAGCCATGTACTGTGGTACTCATAGTAAGCAGGAACCTTGTGATGGTGTGCTATGTTCACATACTAATTAGTACAACTTTTTTGGGGGTACATTTTGTTGAAGAAATATACATCACATAGGTCTATGGGAGGTATTTGTTGTCCGGATAACTACAGAGGTATGTGTGTGAGCGGTAAGGTATTTAGTAGCATTTAAAATACCAGAATTTTGACCTTCCTTACCGAACACAATGTCACAAGATTGGCTTTCTTCCAAATCCCTATAGGTCTGATCACATTTACACCCCACACACCCGCTAATCAATTAACAGGTAAACCAAACCAAAAAAGGAAAAGTCTTAGCCTGGTCTGCTTGTAAAAATCATTTGATTCAATTTGGCATTATGGACTATACTTCAAATTGTTACAAAAGTGCGTAGTTGCGTACTTGAAATGTACTCAAGAAACAAATATGTGGTAAGAATTGGCAATAAACATACAGAGTTGTTCTCTTAGGAAAGTGTGTGGCTGGGATGCATCCTGAGTACAACACTGTTCATCGTTTACATAAATGAACTAGCGGTGCAGTAGGAACAATCCGAACCCCCTCGGACTCGCCCTACAGGACAGATAAGTGAAATTCCTACTCTATGCAGATGACCTGGTGCTGCTGTCACTCATCATGCAGGGGCTACAGCAGCAGATGGAACTTTTGGACCTGAGTTGTTGTTGTTCCTCTTTCGGCTGCTCCCGTTATGATCATTGGTCCAAGTATATTTGATTTGGCACAGTTTTTATGCCAGATGACCTTCCTGACACAGCCCTCCCCAATTTTATCCTGGCTTGGGACCGGCACTGAGAGCGCACTGTTGCACGCAACCCCAGTGGCTGGGGTTGGTTCCCTGGCCAGGAATCGAACCTATGCACTAGTCCTCCAGGGACCCACCTTTTGAACCTGAGTAAATCTCAAAAGAACAATGTCATTGTGATTGAGAACAAGCCCTGATGTCAGGAACAGAGATAGCAGGTCAACCAAGGGAGCACATTTACCCCAGCCTCAGAACCAACTGACCAACCATGATGTGCCCAATCTTGTGCAAATTATTTGATAGTGTATCCAGTCTGTAAGTGAAGTCCACTCAGTCACCATATCTACACTAGAATGGAGAAACATCTGACAGAAGCCCTGCATGAAGAATTCTGCAAAATGATACTAAAAACTCAAAGAAACACTCAAACCAAAGCATGTAGGTCAGAATGAGGCCAACGCCAGAAATTCCCAAATCACGTTAGTGGTAAATATTATTATTATTATCTGTGTTGCAAATTGCACACAATGTCCTTCTTCAAGATGTCTCTAGTTTGATACAAAGACAAAGACATAGCTGTTTTTAAATCTCTCTAGTTGCCTGAGCACATGTGAACATGTTTGTGTGCAATACACAAGCACAATTATGTGTTCTGGCAGGTTGTCAATCAAGAATGCATGCTTATTTTGTGTTTTTTTTGGATGATGCATTGGTAAAGGAACATTACTTTTGTCTAGACTCAGACATGCTCAGAATAAGAGATAAAGTTTCACGTCAGGGTTTTGTTAGATTTTTAAAATTATTTAACTGGTGGTGCTCTGAGTACAACACATTTGAATTTAATGAACCATGTAAAAGTAGTCCTGTCTTTCATGCGGTGGTGCTAACTTAGTGACCTTGTTGCTAGATATGGTGACTTTTTGACTCCTTTAGCAACTGTATTTTTTTAAAGACCTAGTGACGTTTTGAGCAAAGGTTAGTGACTGTCCTGTGCTTGATACGGCTCTCCAGCTCACATCATCGCTGCTGGTATATACAAGATGAGGGAGTGGGTTCACTCGACTCACCACCAGTGTGTAAAGCCTGACTGAGTTACGCTGAGCTGATGTTCGATCAATCACTGATCACTACTGTTCCCAACGACTAATCACTGATCATCAATGTTCCCAACAACTAACCACTGATTACCAATGTTCCCAAAACTAGTCACTGTCATTGTTACCAAGGACTAATCACTGGTCACCAATGTTCCCAACGACTAATCACTGATTGCCGATATTTCCAACAACTAACCACCGATTACCAATGTTTCCAAAACTAATCACTGTCATTGTTGCCAAGGACTAATCACTGGTCACCAATGTTCCCAAAACCAATAACTGATTACCAGTGTTCCCAACAAATAATCACTGATTTCCACTGTTGCCAAGGACTAATCACTGATCACCACTGTTCCATTCTATTCTAAATGTCTTCAGAAAATCTTCCTTCTTCGTGTAACGAGTTTTTGATACATGAATGATCATGACCATCCAGTGAGCAAATTAGTGATGTCATCTGGTGACTTGCATTAGCCGCTTCCCTTGAATAGAAACTATTTCATATATATGTTTTTATGAAACTGTCTCTCTTATGAAAAAACATTTATTTTGATCTCATTTTCATTTTTTTCTGTATTAACATCTATATTTTATTTAACTTATCTTTTTTACGTACACAGGTGACATCATGTGAATATGTAATCACATGTAATTAATAAATAAATAAATAAATAAATAAATAAACCATGCACCCTACGTGGTTTCAAGAAATCAAGTAAGAAAAACACAGACACGTGCACTACACGTGAACAGTGTGTGAAGCCTGTAGGCCTAACACGTGTGGATGTTGTGTGACTTTTGTGTTAGGGAAATGAAGGTATTACGTAATGAAATGAAGGTATTGGGTTATGAAGTGAAGGTATTGGGTTAGGAAAGGAAGGTACTGGGTTACAGTGTGCGTTTTGGGACATTTTGTGCTTGGCGTGAGTAGAAATTAAAAAACTGAAACCGCTTAGGATTCATCCATTTGCGCGAATCGATTCGATCGAGCACTTCAAAAGAATCGTTCTGAGAGAACCGATTCCTTGATGAATCACTCGCGGTTGTTAGAAAAGGGAGCGGAGCTGCTGCGGTTTCAGTGCTGCGCTGAAGCACCGGATCACGGGCAGCTTTTCCACAGCTCACCTGTGCTAGAAAGCCGAGATGAGCTCTCAGGTGCGTTTCTGGTAAGCGGTAGGGACGTCTGAAGATAGTGCGGGATTCGTGGCGGAAATAATTGGATTTTTTAAATAAAAAAAAAAATAAAAAAAGGAAGCCATATTTCTGCGTCCGCGCTACCGATCCGGTTTCTCCTCCATGCTGAAGTCAGCGAGCTCTGGTATGGCGGCTTGCGCCCCTGGGAGCCGCTTTAACGGCGGATACACCACCACCAGCAGCAGCAGCACCAGCAGCAGCACCGCGCCCGCTCCGCCTCCGGCTCCTGCGCACAAGGCCAAGCAGAAAGGCTTCTGCCTGGTCAGGATGATGAATCTGAACGGTAAAAAAGGGAACGCAGATCCGCGGAAACAGCAGCACCAGCACGGCACCGTGCCCTTCATCATTCACTGCCACATCGGTAAAGAAATCAAGCACATTTGCGGCAACTGCAGCCGCGCCACCGACGCGCAAGACGGTGAGTCGCTCCATGCTGCGGCGCAACCACCATTCCCACCATTCCCCATCATTCCCAATACAATCCTCATCCTTCATCTTCACTAGCACTGAAATACACCCTCTTGTGCATGGGTACATGCTCTTAATCTGCATGCAGATGTGAACAAACTGCAGAAAAAAACATTTTTCTATTTTGCATTAGAGCTTCTGTAATGTGCGTTTTTTTAATGTCCAAGCAGCCAGCATTCGCATCAATGCGCGTTTTTTTATTTATTTATTTATTTTATCTAAAAATTTTATTTCTCTTTGCTTTCCTAGCCAGAAATGCCAAAAATCATTCAGATGCCCTTGTGTGTGGCTGTGTGTCAGAGGTCGGTTTATTGTTCTGAGCAGTGAAGCTCAAGCCAGTTATGCTGGAGTCTAACACGATTTGGTTTGTAATGAGTGCTGAGACTCTGAGATCTCTCCTCGGGTTATGAGGCAAGAAAGAAATATGAAGGTTTTTTCCCCTCTTTTTTTTTTTTTTTCATTCACATTTTATTGGAATCCTGCTTTTCATGCAAGTTGTGTCAGCTGCTTTACTGACATGTTTTGAAAGAGAAAATTTGAGCATTATGGTTAAATGGTTACAGATTTGTGTCAGGATTGTGCTTTGGCCTACTTTTTAGTTGCATCTGCAGCTCTGCTTGGTTCACATCTGATCTTCATCACGGACGTCTTGTCTTTTTTTTTTTTTTATCCTAAGTGTAACTGAGAGAATGAAAGAGAACTGAAGAGCTATGTGATCAGGGATTTTGTCTGTGGTTTCTTTTTTTTTTTTTTTTTTTAAAGTGCATTTTATAGATCATTATTTAAATCAGGCAAAAAAAATCCTTCAAAAAGCAGCTTCTTTGAAGAACGTGGCCAAAAAATGAACATATATGCTATAAATAGTAAAGGTGAGGTCCTGAAAAAACAAGATTTTGTTCCAATGTATACAACGTATATGGAGGAATCACAATAAAAGCCACTTTTACAAATGATGTAGGGAAAATCGATCCTTATTGAAAGATGTTATACACTGGAATGGGAATAATTTTCACGTTGTACAGTATGGATTTGGTTTTCCTGTAAAAAAAAAAAAAAAAAATTAGTTGGCACCTGTACGTATTGTTCTGATAGGACGCTTCTTATTTAGAGATGTCTGGAGTGGATGTTCAGAAATTTCTTTAAAAAAAAAAAAAACAAGTAAAATGCGGTTTGTCATTTTTCATCACTGATTTTTAGGAAAACGTTTGAAAGAGTCTCTTAATGTTGCATTTGAGTCATTTGCTGTCATTTAGAAAAACGTGGGAAATTATTTGACTAATCCTTGTCCCCCTGATCTGAGTCATTTTGCTGATGTCATGAACGACTTGCATATTTAGCAAATTTTTGGAACTAGTCAAGTGTCAAATATATGATCATACAATATATTATACAAGATGCGCAATATACATCATGTTCAACATGTTTATTTGAAATATCTCCTCTTCTTTTGGATGACGTTTGTGCTCCTGAGATAAAGCCTGTCCCTTTCAGAATATAACACGAGGACGGCTGGACGAAGTGTTTTATATTGTGTGTTTTACTTTTTGGAAAATGCAATTCAGGAAGTCCGTTCACACCATAAAAATTAAAATTAAAAAAAAAAAAAAAAAAAAAGGTGGACAAAACTTGAGGAGTAATTTTACAATACAATTTTGTAATACATTTTCTAATACAATTTTATATTACAAGATTATTGTACAAACTTATACAGTAATTTTGTAAACCATGCTAAAATAAAATTTAATACTTGCCCTTCCCTAGTAAGAATTAAACTGTACATAGCACATGTTGTTTAAGATGAAATCTGGCAGAAAGCACAGGTATTAGTGTTCCCATGACAAGCAGTGTGATTATTAGGCTTACTGTGATGATAATGTGGATAATAATAATAATAATAATAATAATAATAATAAATGAAGTTTTATTACGATTATCACATTTTGTGCATTAAATGCTGCTCAAAGTGCTTTATAAAGAAAAATAATAATGAAAAATTGGGTAAGGCACAATAAAACGATAAATATTAAATTCAAAATAGATGAATAAATAAAGGCTCATAAAATGTCAAATATTAAACTAGAGAAAGTATAAAGAAAAAAATATATTCTAAGCTGTTTTTAAAAAACACTTTGTTGGTGTATATCGATTAAACACAATTTCACGTTTTTTCTGTGTTTTGTTCTTGGAACAGAAAGTAATCCTGTGTTTGATGATCTTGGACATCGTTGCGGAGCTTATTCAGTTACACTGAAGTCGCTAGTCCATTTAGAGCTTTATAAACAAATAAAAGGGCTTTAAAATGAATTCTAGATTGAACAGGAAGCAGTAAAGTGCTGCCAGTGCTGGAGTAATATATTCAGTGTTCGGTGCTTGAGTAAGAAGTCTTTCTGCTGCGTCCTCTACAAACTATGGACGTAACCGAACGTGAATACGTTATTCTGAATAAACAGATCATGTGTTTTTAAATGGATGCAAACACGGATATGAAGAGGAGGTACAGTATTCTTTCTTTCTTTCTTTCTTTCTGAGGTGTGCAGCAGGACTGGGATCCCATGGAATGCAACAGAAAAGTAGCATAAGCTGAAGGTTTTTACTTTAATGCAGGGGCGAGTGATCAGATATGAAGCTTGTGCGTTTACAAAGTAGCTACCTGCTCATGGTTGAGTGCTTCAAATCAGGCTACTAGTTTGTTTATATTTTGTGAGTAGAACCAACTTCCAAAAATAACAACTACGTGAGCAGGATTACAAAAAAACAGTCCTGCGCACATCTCTAGCTGAACTGGATTGATGTAGCTGAGGTTGAAGAACTGTCACACACAAATGCTAACATTTCTGACATTTCTACATCTGGGTTTCTGTATTATTTCCAGTATTATGAAGTATTTCCAAGGACGTGGTGGTAGCTTGGATATATAGATTTAAAAAAACAACATCCAAAACCCATCAGGATTAGGCCACACCCACTTTGGGTTCAAATCCAAATACAGATCTGAATATTTGGAGCAATAAATAGGTACATATATTGTGATTGTGTTACACCGCTATATTTGTCTGTAAACTTTTTAGGTAAGTATGTGAACAATGCATTACACTAATCTAAACTGGAGATGCACTGAAAGCACGAGTCAACTTCGTAGCATAATGCGACGTGTTTCTAAGGTGAAAAATGACTATTTTAACTATGCTGTCGATGTGCAGCTTAAAACTGAGCTCAGAGTTGAGGATAACACCCCGGTATCGCACTTCAGATCTAATGTGCCACCGGACCTCCTTCAGTACCATTGTGAGAATTAAGTAAGCGTTTCCAGTACTGTGATGATCATTATGAGCAGTGTCTAGCTTTTTTTCTTCTTTATTTTATTTTTTAAAAAAAGCTCTGCCATGATCTCCTTTCCTTATTTGCTATTTCTTTTTCCTCTCCAGCGGAGGAGGTGGAGCGGCTGGCTGCCATGCGTGCGGAGTCACTCGTGTCCGGCACGCACACGCCACCGATTCGCCACAGGAGCAAGTTCGCCACGCTCGGCCGACTTTTCAAGCCCTGGAAGTGGAGGAAGAAGAAGAGCGAGAAGTTCAAGCAGACCTCAGCAGGTGGGAGGTGGAGTGTTTTACTGCACCCCATTTTTAGACCCAAGCTTGAATAAAAGAGTGCTAAGATGGATGGATGTGTGTGTGTGTGTATGTGTATATATATATATATATATAATACACACACACACACACACACACACACATATATGAGTAAGTGGTCTTGAGCTGGCTTTGGGGCTTTACTGAGACGAGACCTTTATAAAGTGGTTTACGTGCTGCAGTAGTGGTAATAACATTAAGTGCGTTTGCCTGTACAGTAAAATTGATCAGTGTGATTAGAAGCCAGTGCTTTGCTTCTACAAGAGTCATTTAGCCTCTTAGTGGCATTGCTACGAGTAGACACTGTTTGATTAATTACGTTTTCCAGGAGGTCGACCACTTTTTAAATTTAAGCAGCTTGTTAAGCGGTATGAAATAAAACACTCAGGGTGTGCCGTTACAGGAAAATAATCAATGACTGTTTGGTGTGATAGTGTGTGACAAGAAGTACAGTTACTGTTACCGACCTGTAGTTGATAGCCTGAGTATCTGACATGCATTTCATTGGATTTCCTGTTTGCTCTGTGCATGACCACGTGAATATTATTATGGGTGATAACCCAAATCTCTGTAGATCTGTACCCTTGGTGTTGCTTCTGTTTGCTTGTTATTGATGCACAGAACCAAACAGTTGAGCAGTGAAGCTATTATAAAGTTTTTTTTTTTTGGGAGACTTTCAGACTTCAGTCTCACCATCTTCCCAAGCATGGGTCATCGATCACACTATCACACTGGTAACCTCGAATAGCATCTGTGCTGTTTAAAAATAGCCTGCACAGCTGAATCAATAGTGCAGAGAATTGAGAGCTGCATTTAGCATCCTGTGGGCAAGAACTATACATCAAATCCCCTGTGGGTTTCATTTTCCTCCTGTTTTAATCTTTTCCTCCATTTTATTTTTGAATATTTCCTGTGGTTTTGTTAGTTTCTGTTCTCTGCTACATCAAGTTCAGTGCTTTTGAAGTGCTTTGCATGATTGCTTTCCATTACGGTGAATTTAGCGTGATTTCCATGAAATCCGCAGCGATCTCACAAAAACGGAATGCATAAAACCTGAGCCTTTGTCCTACTCCATTTCCTGCGCTAGAGACAGCAGGAAGAATGTGGGTTAAGCTGTCAGCTCTGCTGCAGGCTGGTTGAGGCGGCGGCGGCGGCGGCGGCAGCAGCAGCAATAGCGGAGAATCGATTTAGGCAAAGCGTTAGTGTTTTCTCCCAGCCAGCTATTTTTACTCAGCCTTTGATGTATATGCTGCGGTGAACCAGAACCATCAGGGCCAGGTAGAAGAGGAAAACACAAGGGCTTTGCACTTGTGTGATGCCTGATCGATTGATACACAGCGAGGTGTTGGGAGAAGATGTGCTCGGTGTGCTTGTTTGATCCAGAGAACCGGTGGGGGTGGGGCCAATGTTCACTCATGTATCCCGTCAGTAATCACTTAAATTACTAGACAACTATGCCTCGTCCATTGAGTCACTGTAAGGTTTTGGGTGAAGAAGCGCTTGAGGTTACCACCTTGAAGGTTATGAACCTGGAGGTTGCCAACTTGGATTGCTAAAGTTCATTAAAGCAGGAAACCACAAAAAATAATTTTACTGGCACCACAGATCTAAGAAGTGCCAAATGATATAGATCAGGAAATATTTACAGGATTGTGATTGATATCTCAATGGCTCCAAATGTTGGACCCGAGATATCCCGAGCTACATAACGCCAGGAAACTGATCAGCTAAGTAACAGGTCATTCCTGAGGCAACATGGATGTATCAGGGTAGGAAGCACAACAGAAAGTACAAGGCCAGGGTTGCGAACCTGACGAAAATAATACACTTGGTTGCATCTTGAACCCTAAAGGGTGCTTTGGTTGGTCATCCTAACAGAACCCTTAAGTAGAACCTTAACAAAAAGGGTTTCAGAATGGGGCTCCCTAAGGAAGCTAAGAAACCTTTACTAAGAACCTTGGAATCTCTTTTTTTCCTTGAGCGTGCACATCCATGGAACCACAGATCTAAATCATCAGACCAAAAATATCCTAAGTTAAATGTTATTCCATTGGACCTTTTTTCTTTTTTTTTCCTTTTTTTTTTTTTTTTTACATTTGAGGTAATGTCTGACAGCCTGTTCTGCTTTCTCATACACAGCTGTGGGAAATGTGTGCTTGCCTTGCAAAGGAAGGATTTGGGTTTCGTGGTCTGGTGTCGATTTTTTTTTTGTGAATTCTCAGAGGGCTGTGAATTGACTCTTGGTGCAGAGCTGAGAGGAGAGTGTGAATCTCGAACTGACTCATCAGTAAAAACGAACTGCTGTTGCTGTGGCAGCAGACGCCACTGAAGCGGTGACAGACTGTCGATCAGCCATTCAGTCAATTAATCGTTCGATCAGTCAGTAAACTGGCCTGGTCCCACAGTGCCAGAAACATCACAACATGTGACTAGCATTGAAAGAAGGTTGACCACTTTTGCAGCTGTAGTACTCCATGTTTGCTAGCCAGCTTAGTATTTTGCAGTGGTCTTGATTGTTTCTGCAGCAATTCTTCGAGGTCATCTTTCCAGATCTCAGTGTGGCAGTCATGTTTTTTGTCTCTAATTCTTCCACTAGGAAGATGGTTGGTTATCTTTCGCTTTTGCCTAAGCCTTGTTTTCCTTGAATAGTCTTAGAGTCTTGAGTTGCTTCTAGCTGTCATGGTTCATAAATAAAAAGGGAGGCAAGGAGAAATCTTTTTTGCATATCAAGTCATCACACCTTGCCAACTACGTAAGCAAAGAAATCAAGACAGCATGAACAATAACAGGTTAGGCAAACCGAGGGGCAGCTTGCACAAGACCTCCATCTACTTGGTGGAACGTCTGCAATATCCTCCACCTTCCCAGTTAACTTGTAGTGAGAATTCCACTGTGCCAACCAGATGGGCGAAGACGTTGCTTTGGCACATGCCTCAAAAGGAGCAGATGTACCATTTTCCAGTCAGATGTTTGTGATCAAGGGTTGGTGAGTCCATCAGATCAACGCCTTGCATTCTTTTCCTTCTTATTCTGTAAATGATGACAGATTGGACATCAGATTGGATGATGTCAGTCTTCATTCCCTAGTTTTGCACAGTGAAAGTGACTTAGAAATGTAGAAGTCTCAACCAGACTCAAAAGGAAACCTGTCCTTATCTGGGTTACACAGGGTAGTGAAATTCTAAATAAATCCTTTCTATAAATGTGTACTACATGGACAACTAGTGCAATTGTGTAACCAGAAAACTGATTACAGTTTTCACATAAAGTCCGTTTTGTTGAACCTATTCACTTTCCACTGATGGAGACCAGAGTGCAAAACTGCTCGCAGCAACCGCAGTCCCAAGCCATCACAGTACAATTGCCCATATGAACTGCAGTCCAAAGCCATCTCCACGGTCCCCAAATGGGACCATCCCCAGCAGTCCCAATGACCTTCAGGCCTTCCATGTGGGGCCACCCCCAGCAGCAGCGAGTGATCTCGAACCGATGAGAACTCCAACCAGAAGCGGGGAAAGTGGATGTGAGATTGGGGAAATGTAAGGGTTGTTAAGACTAAAAGGCCAGATTCTACCTAAATAAAGGATTGTGGGTCAGGGCATGAGATTGTAGGGGGTTTCAGGATTAGAGTCATGGTGGCAATGGACGCATCAGCATAGTCCTTTGACTGATCTCAACCATTTCCCCAGTTGTTGTCTCATGACAAGTGGTTCATAAGCATTGGCCTTAATGGAAGTGGCAAAACCTCTGATTAACTGCATGAGAAAAGCAGCAGTCTGAAGACAAGGATATAACTCAAATGCGTTTCAGATACTGTCAGCTGCAAACCATGCACAGAGGGACCAGTAGTAAACTATCTTAAGAGAGAGTTTTATCCAATTCAGCTTGTTTTTCTGGCACTTAAATGTCATGTTCACACTCTTTGTCTGCTAGATTACCTTTTCTTTAGACTTTGTCATGCAAATTGATTTGACCTACATTTCCAGTCAAGCCTGATTCTTTCCCGTTTCCTTAAAAACACTTTTTGAGTCTGATGCCTGAGACATCAAATGTAAAATTGAATCTCATTTTTTTGCCACTTCCTGTGCAATCGCACAAAAGGAATTTGAAATGATGTACATGTAAGTACCACTGCAAGCTTTTTACAGATATTTAGTGATTTAGATTGCTGTTAACATGGAACGTGTACATTTGTAAACAACAAACATAATGGTCCTTCCAGCCTGATCTTCAGCATTACTGGTTTTTCTGTCTCTCTCTCTTTCTCTCTCCCTTCTTGTCTTTTTTTTTTTTTTTTTTGGCTGTGACACCATAGCCTACATATTGGAAGCGAATGAATGACAGATGGCGTCCTACTGTACAACAGCTTAACATTTCTTGATATAAAAATTTAAAGGTGCAATAGTCACTGTTTGTCATTTTTTACTAGAATAAATAATGTGGAAAATTATGCAGAAATGCTGATCAATAATAATTTAAGCCATTGTCTCAGAACAAGTGTATTACATAGATGGGGGGGAAAAAAACCAGTTTGGACACCTGCCTTCCTGTCTGGAAGTTTGTTTGTATTTGGATTGGCCTCTTGTCATTCATTTTCTAGACACCTTATAGTCATCCTTATAGATCTTTATGAGGAGAAGTTGCATGTTTATAGAGTTACTCTGCATTAGAGCAGTTGAATGTCTGAGTGCAACTGAAAGTTGTGATGGTCCTTGCTAATCGTAACTCTAGTTGAACAACCATACGTTTTGGAGGTTTTATGTACATGGGTGAAAATGGGGGACGGCTCAATGAGTAAAAAAATTCATTCAAATCTTATTCAACTCCACTCATTTAACAGTCAGAGGCCTTTTTTCCCCCACAAATCTTATCAAGATTTATCAGTACATCTCTACAAAACTTTGAAGTCACTAACCTAGGGAATGGGGAATGAACAAATCGTAAAGTCTTTGTAGCTCTGGCTTTGAAAGCAAGTGATTTTGCAGCACTAAACATTATCCTCCCAGTCACGGGTAGTTGTGCGTGATAAATCCTGTGTAAGTATGGAAAAGCCAGTGCTCTGTAACCGCATGCTACAGGTGGAGATGTGGATACAGGAGAACTACAGCACTTTTCTACTGGCTACTATCAGGCATTGAAAGATTTCTTATTGTAGCTCACCTAACTTTGTCTGTAGATATTTTTTCTTGCCAGCGTTTGCCGCTGCTAGCAGTATAATCCACGTGCTGAGTTTCATGTTTAAGATGTTATGGCGTTGATGTGACTTGCGCCTTGACTCATGAGCAAAGTGTACAGTCTGGAAGTGTACATGGCTCAGTGCTCGCTGATCTGAAGTGCATTCACTTGCGATAGTTTCTCTGCACACAAGCTTCACTACTCCAGGCTCACGAAGAATTTGTTTGTGTGCAGATCATGGCACGGCATTGTTCTCAGTTTTAATGACCTCGCTTGTTAAGGCTGCTCAGCTTATCCATGTCATTTCATGTCATCTGTTTGTTAGCATGACAGCATACACTAGCCTTGCATCTCATAGTATCACATGGTATCAGATGTTGGTATCACGTGTACAAGTAAATGAGCGTGGTATTGGATACTCGATACCTGTTTCAGCATCAATGATCGGTATCGATCTAATCTGAACTATTTCTGTAACAACTCGTATATCCCTGCTTGTATATATTAATATATACGTTTTATATATATATATATATATATATATATATATATAATTTATTTTTTTTTTTTTCAGATTTGTGCATTGGTTTAATAAATACCCAATCTCAAATCCATTTTAATCTGGAAAACAAAGTGGTGTTAAACCTTTTAATTCATCAGCAGTGTGACCTTCTCAGAAGTGGAACTCTTCTCTAATTTGGGTCACAACCATGCAAACAGTGTACGTATGAGGAGTGAAGAACTATAAATAGGAAGTCATTAGCAATCCAATAAGTAAACCTCACTTCTAAAGCCCTTTATTTTGATTGCTTTATGCGTATGATATTGATTTGAATATGATTTTAATATGAATCTGTTCATTTGTCCCAGCATTGTTTGCTTAGATGTTTGCATCTGTGTTTTTTTTTTTTTTTTTTTCTTTTATAGATGTTGACAAAAATAAATTAAGTAGTATTCAGGATGTTAAGCTTGTTAAGGTTTGCTTAATGGCTACAGATTCACAATTTTTAATAGTGTACATTTCTATATTCCACTTCCAGGAGCTGGAAAAACAATGATGCTGCAAAGACGTCTCGGAGTCAGTGCTTTCAAACTGAATAGCATTGTATTATCTGTGCTGTGTTCGTCTTTTGTGTTAGACATTTGCTCTGATGACTGGCTCTCTGACTCATTTTTTGTGCCAGCGAGTCTCTGTTTTATATGAGCTTCTCTTAGATATCTGTTGGTGGATCTGACCTAAAGTCTCTGTGAGTTGTCTTTGGAAAATGTGATTCTAAAGAAATGAACTAGGATGAATCACTGCCATTTCTTTGTACAGTTTACTTCACTGTTTATTAAATGCTAGACATGTGGTGTTGGTTCAGTTTAAATCTGAAACACTCCAGTCGCTTAGTAAAGTAAATGTCGGTGTAAAACCCCTGTGTATATATTAGCAATAACCTTCAAATGTATGTATGCATGCATGACATCTTTCATCTGCAGATTAATGTTAATACCCTGTGTGATTTTGTTATTTTTTATAAGGCTTATGTTGTGTTATGTTTGCCAGATTCCGAGATTGGCCAAGCTGTTTTTTAATTTAAATCAAATAGTGTGGTATAAGAACTTGGAACCATTTTAGACATCAACATATGCGTATGTAGCATCACCGTGTACAGATGATTACACTTTTACATCTTTCTTTTTGTTTCCAAATGTGCTGTCTCATTCTAAAGCTTAAACAGTTTAGTCTTTTACCCTTTAATCCAACTATTAGCATTTAGTCCAACTATTTAGTTACATTTAAACTAACTGTTTCCAATTTAGTCCAACTATTAGCATTTGGTCTCAGTTGACCAACCACTTGGTAACCATTTGTTCCCAACATTTACTTCAGATTCCACTGTTTAGTCCAACTGTTATCATTTAGTTCCGTCATGTAGTGCTGTCATTTAGTTCTACCAAAGAGTCCTACAATTTAGTTCCACTGTTACCATATGGTCCTGTCATTTACTCCAGCTTCTACATTTAGTTACACTGGTTATTCCAACCGTTACCATTTAGTCCCACCATTTAGTCTAAGTCTTGTCATTTAGTCCAACCATTTAGTACAACGTTCAACACTTAGTCCCACCATTTACTCCAAGTATTATCATTTAGTCCAACCATTTAGTCCATCTTTCAACATTTAATCCCAATAATTGCTTTGCCCTTTACCATTTGGTCCCACCATTACTGTTTTGCCTTCATTCGCTATTAGCGTTCATTTCATTTGGTCTAGCCATTACACTTTGTGTAAAGTTCAACTTTTCTTATTTGCTTAGGCCATTTAATCCAACCATTATCATTTGATCAAAGCATTTTGTCCCACTATTATCATTTAGTCCAACCCTTTAGTTCCACCATTACTATTCACAATGTTTATTTTCTGTTCCAGATTATTTCATTCAGTTCTGGTGAAGCAGGTAATATAGGCTCACCCTTACCAAGTGTTCCAGAAAGTTCTGTATTGCAGCATTCACTTTGCTGTATTCGGACATTTCTGGGTGGGATTTTAATTTTTAAGGGTCCTAGTTTGATCTCGCAGGAGCTTTTGGAGCAGATGCTAACCCAAAAAAGCATGCCAGTCTGTCTCATGTGCAGCCCAAGGACTTGCGTAACATCTCATAATGTACCATACAGGGAGTTTAGCTGGTCAAGTCATAAACCTCTTGCTAATTATGTTTAAAATTTTTGACCTGGCAGAATGACTATTTGAGAATGTTTAGCATGTTACATGCAGAACAGTCTGAATCATGAAGTCTGATTCACTGATTAACAGTCAGTGACATTTGATTTTGGGCTCACCTGCTTGAATGATATACATCTGGCATCCTGGTCATGATAGACATTTGAAACTGTGAGAACTCATTAGTAGTCATAATTCAAATGAATTCACATGAACTGGAATCCAAATCAATTTAAATGCATGTAAGCTGTGCAAACCAACACACTTGCACCATCTGGGAGAACTCAGGGAGCAGTCGTGAAGGTATCAATACCCAGAGGACAGTGTATTCTTGGCACCTGCTTTCATAACCTCATACTTTGTGTTTGAGTTTGAATGGGGTCTATTCATGATTGCTTCTTTTCTGGACTTTGACATTTGCCTAGTTTAGAAGATGCTGAGCCCATCGCCTCATTCCTTCATATCCTCATGCTTACACTGTCTTTGGTAAGACCATAAACTATTTTTCCTCCAAATGACCATGAATGTATTGATGATGGTTAAAAAAAAAAAGTTCTTACAAATGGACCGAATCAGCTGCCTAACAAATGCTCACGCTCAGACACATTCTGAGGAGCTAAATCCTCCACATGCACAAGCATAAACCTTATTGAATCTTAAGGGAGATGTTTAGCAGCAATCTCCACTCATGTAGTCATTTGCTGGAGTCCTGCAGAAAAGTGGAAATGGATTAGAAAAGAGACTGGGTAGATGTGATGTTCCAGAAGAAGAACAGATGAGCAGTAAACTTCAGGCTGGAAACTAAGAATCTAAGCTCATGAAATTGTCCCACTTTGTGCATGAGGATGAGGATGGTGCAATGCAACACTGAGTCAAATATCTTTTTTTAATTAATTTAAATATATATCTATAATGTTATGAAGTTGGTACCTAATGTTTAATGTAAATATGGAAAGTTTTTTTTGGCACCATTTAGTCACATCATTTATTCCAATTAGTTGCAACATAAGTCCAGCCATTAACCTTTCGTCCAACTATTACACTTTAGTCCAACTATTACCATTTAGTCCCACCATTGAGTCCAACTGTTACCATTTATTCCTGCCATTTAGTCCAATCATTAGCAATTAGTCCCAGCATATAATTCCACCGTTTAGTCAATCTTTTACCATTTGGTCCAACCATTCCCACTTAGTTCAGCTATTTAGGCCCACTAATTAGTCGCACAGTTTAATTAAATTATTACCATTTAGTCCCACCTTTAGTCCAAAATGTTTTCATTGTCCCAGTGTCCAATGATTTGGTCCATCATTGGACACTGGACCATTTAGTATCACTATTAGCATTTAATCCCACCATTTAGTCCAACTACTGCCATTTGTTCTCACAATTTAGTCCCAATATTACCATTTAGTTCAGCTATTTAGTCCTGCCATTTAGTACAACTATTAGCATTTAGTTCCACAATTTAGTTCAGCTACTGTCATTTGGTCTCACTATTACCATTTAGTCCCAATATTACCATTTAGTTCAGCTATTTAGTTGAACCATTTAGTCCTGCTATTTAGTACCACTATTACATTTACTCCCACCAATTAGTTCAGCTACTGTCATTTGGTTGCACCATTTAATCCCACTGTTACCATTTAGTCCAGCTATTTAGTTGAACCATTTAATCCCGCTGTTGATTTTTGGTCCTAATACTAATAGTAGTATTAGACCAATAGTCCTACCATTTACTCCAACTTCTACTATTTAATCCAAATATTATTATATAATTAGACAATTTAGTTCTACTGTTAGCGTGTAGTCCGAGGATTTTCATAATTCAAGGGAAATAATAATTCAAGAGTTTGTCATATACACAGTAAAACAAGTAGTTACATTCCACAATGAAATTCTTACTCTGTTCCTTCCAATAAACCATTAATACTGTACAGAAAGTGTTATGAAGAAAGTGTGTATCACTCATCCAGGTGAGATGATGTCCATGCTTACCTTACCTATATGTGTACATGTATTTTCCATTAGTGGTCTTGGGCATGGATGCATCTACTGCATGTACATCACACACACACTCACTCTCTTATCCTATTCCTCCACTTTTCTGTAGTGTAGTTAGGAATATTTCTCCAGCCTGCAGAGGAAATTTGTGCACGGCAAGCATAATTCTTCTCTTTTCACTTTCTTAACTTGTTCCTTATTTGCAGGGGCAGATTTTGGAAATACCAATGCGACAAAAACTGCCTCTTTTCGGAGAGTGCGGTGCGGTACGGAGGTTGGAGATAAAGTCCCTCAGCTGCCACTGTCTAAAAATAGCATAGCCGTGGCGCTGAGACTTGGCATTACTAAGACTTTGCACACTGCAGCACCTGCTGACTTTTATCTTTTTTATCTTTTGTCCATTGTATTAAAAATTGAATTCATTTATCCCGTGTGTGTCCTAAAACATTTCCCATCATAAAGTAATGGACTGTCTAGCTCAACGTAATGTTTCATCATGTTTCATTTCGGGGATCAGGTTTTATAGCGTACCTGAGAATCTAGATATTCTATAAGGCTAGTTGTGATGTCGAAATTTATTATCCTTCCAACATCATTTGAGTCTCTTTAACCGTTTAAGCTGTGCATTAAGGTTTTTATGTTGCACGCGGATGTTGTCATTACGGAATGAACCATAATTCCTTTGTCAATCAGAAGACATCTCTGCTTTTGATAAAGTAGTAATATTGGTCTCCGCTAACGTTAAAACATATTTAAATTGGCAGTATTTTAGGCATCTCCAGAGAGACTAGTGAGTCAACTGTGGCTCGTTGGAATCCATCTTAAGATGTGTGTTGTGTACAGTCAACGTCAGTCCAATTTAAATATTAAATTGTACACTGCTGACTTTATTTGTAAGCCAAAATGTGTCTAAAATCTGTTATTTCTGATTTATTTTGTATGATACTCTCTACAGAAGGTTTTGTTTTTTTTGGTTTCTGGAAAATTGTATTTTGGAGATTCAAGATGCATTTGAAACATTTAAATCTAATTGGGGGGGAAAGAATGCATTTCAGCTAGAGCTTATGAAAGTGTAAATGCACCCGTCACTCCAGAACACATTTCTCCAACCAAATCTCCTTCCAAAACATTATACATATATATATGTGAGCGTTCATAAATCCCGACTGTCCCAAAAAAAAAAAAAAAAAGTGTGATCCTAATTCATGTTTGCAGCTGTTGGAGGATGAACAAATATTTAATCAAGATGCCCTCAAGCACTTGAGTATATTTTGATGAGTTAAAATTGTTCCGGAGTCTATATTCTGACAAAACGTGTATTGGAAACGTGTTTGTGTCTGGTTTTATGTGGCATTTACGTTTATGTCAAGTTAAAAAAAAAAAAAAAAAAAAAAAAGATTGGACTTGAAGTAAACACTTGATTTCTTTGCTGCTTTCTGTGGAGATTTGCCTGTAAATCAATCCCGGGTCTTATTATTAATAAAAAAAAAACAAATACCACTGCGCTGTTAAATCCTGAAATCTGATTGGTCAGAAGGTGTTGATTGATTTTCTTTAACAGGAGCTCTTACAGTAGTGCAGCTGTGTATATTAATGCTCTTGTTCTAATACATTATCGTTTCTGTAGTCATTCACAGGGACCTACATGGCGAATGATCCACAATGACGGCTTAAAAAAACAATGATAATCATTGATATGATGTTTTCTGTAAGGAGGAATTTATGGAAGGAGTCTCCAGTGTCAGAGATAAACCTGTAACTTGTTCATCTTGTTGTGTTTTTAGGACGAAAGAGTTTACGATTTGTGGTTTCTCTGTAACATGATGAGCTGTTTTTTTGTTTTTTTTTTAAATAAATATTTATTAAATGTATAATTAATATTGGTGTTTGTGCATCCTCAGCTCTGGAGAGGGAGATGTCGGCGAGACAGAGCCGGGAGGAGCTGATCAAACGTGGAGTGCTGAAGGAGATCTTTGAGAAAGGTGAGCATTTTGCTATGATTCATACTTAACAGCAGTGATGTTCCAGACTGAATGGCAAGACTTCGTCATACTACAAATTTTGGAAGTGGCTCCTTACTGGTTTACAGGGTGTGTGGGTGTGTACTTATTTCAGACACAGTTAAAGACAACTGAACAGATTTTTCATCTGCGGTGTGGCATATTTCTGAGTGAAATGCGCTTTTGTGCAGGAGTAATGCAAAGTGGAACTTTAGCCCTATCTGGACAGGGTTAAATGTACATGCGGTCCTGGGGTAATTTCCTATTTTTTCCATCCAACTTTATTTCCATCTGGATCTCCATGTCACTGTTTTTCTCCATTACAGTAAATTACAGGCTGAATTACCTACTGTTTCTTTTTTTTTTTTTTTTTTTTTTTTTTTTTTCCTCTCCCCGCCAAACCCAGCGCTCATCTGATCATTTTAGACCTGGATACGCATATATGTGGTTTTCTGGGCAGATGTCGCCTCACGTTGGGGGGAAAAAAGAAGTTTGACTGCTGCTACTTGCTGTATTTGGTCTCGTAGCGCGTATCAGCGCCCCTCCCCCAAATATTCATCACTTTCCAAGATGCAAAATGAAAAATGGATGCTTCTCGTATACATTGTTGAACTTTTGGTTCGTCCCAAACTGAAATAAGAGCCAGAGTCTCTTCTCTACTCATGACGCCAGGTTGTGAATGGAGCGTGATCACATGACCTCTTAGAAACTCGCTCCTCCTGCGGTCATTTTATGACTTCCCAGATGCAAGATTTTTATCACTGAGGAGACATGTAAAACAGATTTATTACCGACATCCCCCTGATAAACTAATCCAATCGGAGTATGGCTTTTGGTTTTATTGGCTTGGCTTGGCTTGGCTTGTTTTAAAATGAAACACGGAGTCAGATCAGAGGTCATTTATTGGCGTGAAGAAGTCTCTGGACCGTCCACCATACAAGTCGCTGTGTTAGTCGTTACTATAGAAACGAGCAGCAGATCTTGTGTACGGTGGTGGACGCTTTTGACACCTCGTGCTCATTCATACGTCTTTTGTGTAAAGATTGACTGTGTGTGATTGAAAGTCTATTATTTGCTGACAATTTTTTTTTTTTTTTATTTCTTTCGGCGGTCTGTAGAACATTTACAAATCAGATTGGCTGCTTGTCTTTAGTCCTCTAAGAGTTTTAACGTGTGTAAGCTGATTACGGCTTGTGTGTGCTGGTGTGTATTTTCAAGGCGACAGTAAACAATACAGATTATAATTGATGTAGAAATGTTAGCGGCTTGATTAGATCTCACACACATTGTGGAGAGCTAGTTTATGAGAACATATTCTGCTTTGAGCGCTAGTGTTGGCATTGAGTACCCTTGTGTCGAGTCATGAGTCAGATACTGTACACTGTAAGCCAGTGTATTAGAATCAGTTTTTTCTTTTCCAAAAGGAAGCTCCAGGATTAGAGTATTGATGCTTTATCCACCAGTCTTTATGGTGAAGAAGAAAAGATTTGAGAGAGAAGAATGTTTTAGTGACAGCGTTGCTTTAAATAAGGATTTAGTCTCGATCTGCTCAAGAGATCAGCGTCCACTCGAGTTCCAGCACTGCAGAACATGGACTTGTGTTGCTCCAGAAGGGGCTTATGGGTAACGACATGTATTTACACGCATCTTTCTATTCAAATTTATTCAGATGTCAGGTCATACTTTATAGTAGTGAAAAATAGTTTGGTGAAAAACTGAAAAATAGTGTGAGTGATGTTGAGAAAGCAATTCAGTGACCTCTCTCTGTCTCACTCTCTCTCTCTGCCTGTCTCACTCTCTCAATCTCCAGCTGTCTCTATGAGTCTGTTTGAAATTATGATTTTTAAATCAATTTCTTGCACTCTCCCTCTCTCTCTCCCTCTCTCTCTCTCTCCCTCTCTCTCTCTCTCTCTGAAACAGAAGATGCCTGCTGGAGAAAACTTTGCCACTCTTCCAGCGCTAACAGAGAGAAAAAAGAAAAGAAGAATCGAGGATGAGAAAGAGGAACAGAAGTAGCGGGTTCTCATTAGTAACACTTACACGGCTAAACGGACGCGTTCCACGTGTTCTCCAGACGCTTGGAGAGGAAGACGGGAAAGAAGGAGAGATAGAAATATCCTGTTATCTTTTGCTAAAAATAACACCGGCTCCATATGCCAGTGCTTCCTGTCGAGGACACGTCCCCATAATCACTCGTCCCCTACACCGCCATAATAACACTCGATAGTGTTCCATTCCGGAGGACGTTCCCTAGATAGGGAGCATCTGTGTTTGGGACGCAGCGTAAGGACAGATGTCTACTAAGGGCCCTTATTGAGGACAGACCTGAATGTGGAGTAAAAAATCTAGAACCATTAATTGTGCGTTAGTAGACCCTTACAGCTTGTAAGTAGAACCCTTTAACATCGTGTTTCCCCATCATAACATTTTCCAAGGAGAACCCTTTATCTGGAATCCACAGACCCTTAATTATCCAACCCTTCTTCTTCTTCATTAGTTGCTCAGAGCAACAGCTAAGGAACCATTAAGGGTTCTAAATGTTCTACACCTGACTAAAGTTAAACCCTTTTAGGAAACAAAGGACTAAAGCTTATCTATTGAAAGAACCCTTTGGAGAACGTTTTTGTACGAGTGTGTGTATTAAATGGGCAACTCTACACTCGTAAGGGTTCCTAGGTTCTCCCTCTGGGACCCTACAACAGAGCTCTTTGTTCTTCTCCAATTCCAGTAGAACCCTTTATCATTCCATGAACACTTAAAGAACCCTTGAAGAACCTTTTTTTTTTTATTAAGATTGTGTGTATTAACTGGGTAAGTGTGCAGGATCGCTCTCTCACTTAGAACCTGTCTTGAGAAAAGGGTTCTTCAAGGTTTATTTAAGGGTTCACTGGATAATTGTGGGTTCTTATCTTCCTCAAAGGTTGAAACTAGGAACCCTTTCTTACATGGAAACACTCTGTTGTAGGGTTCTTCACAGAACCTTTATGTGTTCAGTGGGACAACTGAAGAACTGAAGAAAAGGGTACTTTTAAGGTTCTTTATGGGTTCATTGGGTAATTAAGGGTTCTACATGGAATTCTTTCTGATTTGTATAAGACTCTGTTGTACATGAGTTCTACAGGAGATCTTTAAAGGTTCTTGGAAAAAAGGTTCTTTGGATAGTTAAGCATTTATAGTTCTCTAAAAGGGTAAGGAATAATTTGGAGTTCCACACATTTAGCCAGTAAACACACACACACACACTCCTAGATAGAAAAGGGTTCTTCAAGGGTTCTTTAAGGGTTCTTATCTTCTAGTTTGGAACTCTTAATAAAAGACTGTTGTAGGGTTCTACATAGAACCTTTAAGGGTTCTTCTAGAGGGACAACTGAAGAACCATTATCACTATACCACTATCTATTTATCTTTCTCTCTCTTTCTCTCTCTCTCTTTCTCTCTCTCTCTCTCTCTATCTATCTATCTTTCACTCTCTTTTTGTTAAATACAGAAGCAGAGATAAACGTGTCCCGCGCTGAGACTCTGTTCACTGTGAGCTTTTGTTTCAGAGAAAATGACTTAATCACTCAATCACGCAGCTGAACATGGAGAGGAGCTGTCACTGTGTGTGTGTGTGTGTGTGTGTGTGTGTGTGTTTTTTTGGGGACCAAGATGCAAAAACTGACAGAGGAAAGAAGTTGATGGAGAGAATAAGGAAGAAAAAAGGAAGGGAGAGAAGAAGAGAAAGAAAGATGGGAATAAAGGAAAGAAATAGAATGAATTTAGGAAAGTGAGAAAGAGAGGAAAGAAAGAGGGATAGTAAAAGAGAAAAAAGAGATGGGCAGAAAAGGAGAGGAAGGAGAATGGTAGAAAAGGAGGGAGAAAAGACTTGGGGGGGAGGGAGAGAAAGAGTGAGAGAAGAGAGATATAGAAGAAAGGTTATAGAAAGAAAAAGTGACAGATCAAGGGAAGAAAAAGAGCTAGAAAAAGAAAGAGAGGGAGAGAGAATGATAATGAGAAACAAGACAACAAGAAGAAAAAGAGCGAGGGATGAAGAAAGATACAAAAAATAAAGAGAAGATGAAAGAGAGAAAGTGAGGGAGAGAGAATGATAGAGAGACTGACAGTTGTGGTGAAATGAGAGAGAAAAAAGAAAGAGAAGAGGAAAAAAGAGAGATAAAATGAGAGAGACAGGCAGAGAGAGAGAGAGAGAGAAAGAGAGAGACAGGCAGAGAGAGAGAGAGAGAGGTAGAGAGAGAGACACGCAGAGAGAGAGAGAGAGGTAGAGAGAGAGAGACAGGCAGAGAGAGAGGTAGAGAGAGACAAGCAGAGAGAGAGAGAGAGACAGGCAAAGAAAGAGAGAGACAGAGAGAGAGAGAGAGAGACAGGCAGAAAGAGAGAGAGAGAGAGAGAGAAAGAGAGAGACAGGCAGAGAGAGAGAGAGAGAGAGAGAGACAGGCAGAAAGAGAGAGAGAGAGACAGGCAGAAAGAGAGAGAGAGAGAAAGAGAGAGAGAGACAGGCAGAGAGAGAGAGAGAGAGAGACAGGCAGAGAGTGAGACAGATGTGTGTGGTTGGCAGATGGAGAGACGGCGGTGGAGTTTTACTGTCACCACTTTTCTCTCTCTTCAGGATGTTTATCTTTTGCGTTTGAGGTTTTCGTTCCTCTGAGCCACGATCTGTCCGTTCTGGAAAAACGAGTGCAGCCAGACACTTAGCCAATTAGCATAATCGCCCGGTCTCAATTGAGCGAATCATTACATTCATTTTTATTCGTTTAACACAAAACCGCCGTGCAGTAGCTCTGCTTTCTGAGGTCTGAGACGAGTTCTGCTGGATTTAACATCATCACGCTGACGGAAAGCAGAACTCGCTAACACGCAACACGCTAACATGCTAACACGCTAACACGCCTGCACCACGTGTCTCGGTGTTGTCCACGAGCCGCTAGCATGCTCACATGCTGTCTATCGATGTCTAGCGTGCTATTAAAGCTGCATAGATCACCGACAAAAACATAACGCGTGGGTGAGGAGGAGCCACCAGAGGGCGCTGTGGCTGGAAAACATCAAAATGATCGACGCTAATAACAGCTCTTGTTGTCACGCTAGGATCGCTAGCTTATCTAACTTTGACTCAAGCTAGCGACTTTTAGCTAACAAGAATCCATGTTTTTTCTTTTGAATATATAAAATATTTTATATTTCAATATGGCCGCCATTTAATATATCTGGTGTTTCCCAGAGAGCACATGAACATCCAGCTAACATCGTCATGGTGTTGCTAAGCAGGCCCAGGAGTTTAGTGCTAGCTGGTCGAAGCTAGGTCTAATTTGTTCATTACTTCTCATTAGTTCTCATTGTTCTTGATATTTAGGTACACGCTTGAAAAAACAGGTTCCTCAGGGGTTCTTTGGATGTTTAATGGTTGCAGGTCAGTGCATTCTGTTAAAGGGTTAAGGGTTCTCGAACAGAGACGAACAGAAGAACCCTGAAGAACTGGAACTGAACTTGTAATAGAAGATGTGACCGAGCAAGAACATGAGAACTTGAGAACAAACTGAGAACAGGAGTGAACAAGGATGAGGGGTGTGGTCAAGGTGGAACAGGAAGTGCAGAAAAAAACAGGAAGTAAACTGGGAACTTGGGTTCCAGTTCAGTACATTTGGTTAAAGGGTTGAAGGAAAAGTGTCTATTTTAGATTTCCACATAGAACCTTTAAGGGTTCTCATACAGAGATGAACTGAAGAACCCTGTAGCATGCTAGGGTTAGTATGAAGAACTGATCCAGGACTGGAACTGAACTTCCAGCTGAACTTAACGGAACAGAAGATGCGATTGAACAAGAACATGAGAACTAGATGAGTGGTGGGTAATGGTTCCAGCTTAGCACGGGGAACCGTGGGTTTTAGAACTGGAATTGAACTTTTGTAATGGAAGATTCTGATCTTGAGGAAGAACCCGAGAACAAACGAGAACAGAAGTGAAAAACTCCTGAGAACCGGTGTGGACAAAGATGAGGGGCGTGGCCAGGGCTGAACAGGAAGTGATGAAAAAAAATGCCACCAACTGATGTGGCCTCGATATTTGGGTAAACTCTTGGGCAACAAAAAAAAGGTTCCTTAGTGGTTCCTTGGATGGTTCATGGTTCCAGTTCGGTACATTTGGTTAAAGTCTTAAAGAGAATCCATCAGTTTTAGAGTTTGACTTAGAACCTTTAAGTCAAACTCTGACTTAGAACCTTAAGAACTTAAGTTTGACTTAGAACCTCTCGTACAGAGGAGAACCGAGGATCCCTGTAGTGTCCTAGATTTAGCTTTTTGTCAAGAGCGTAGGATCAAAAACTGGAACTCGAGCACAAACGAGAACGCAACCCGAGAACAATTGTGAACAGGACGAGGGGCGTGGTCAGGGCGGAGCAGGAAGTGAGGAAAAACCAGGAAGTAAACAACAGGAAGGCTCGATGACGTCACACGTTACAGGCGCTGGACTGATGTTCGTTTGTAATCGAGTCGCTGGAAAGAAGAAGGAAATTTACACCAGCTTTATTCCAGGATGTGAATTTTTTGTTTTAACTTGACCTTGAATTCTCAGGGCTTTTATGGAATATTTTCCGCTGTACATGAGAGGTTTTAGGTTCATGTTATACTCTACTGACAGACACACCCCTCCACACACACACACACACACACCCCTCCACACACACACACACACACACACACCTCTCGGTAATGTGTATCAGATGGAGGATCTTCCACCTTTTTACACCATGTTCTGATCGACACACGCCGCATATTTCACCCGAACGCTAACACACCTCCTGTTCCCTCAACCCTGTCGCCTAAATCAGAGATCTTTAAAAAATATATAATAATAATAACAATAATAATAATAATAATAATAATAATAATAATAATAATAATTTTATTGTTAATAATAGTTAATTGTTTTAATTATTATTATTATTATTATTATTATTATTATTATTATTATTATTATTAAAACAATTTTATTTGACTAAAATTAATTATTATTAATAATAATTTTCATTATTAATTATTATTTAATATTATTTAATATTATTAATAATGATTAATTATTATAATTATTAATTTTTTAATGGTAATAATTTGAAGTTAATCATTAGTGACATCGTCTCATTTGCACATGCTAGTTATGCAAATTTTGTGCTTTTGTTAATTCTGTTATTTAAAAAAAAAATACCCTCAATCCTGTGACCTAAATGATAGATTACATTTTTTAATTAAAAAAAATTGTAATAGTTTTAATAATCATCATTAGAATGTCGTGAATGTCGTCATGTCGTTAGGACATCAGGGATGCTAATTAAAAAATGTTGTGTTTTTGTTAATTCTGTGCTAAAAAGTAACTCAACCCTTCAACCGAAATTACAGATTGAAAGTTATTTATTAATTTAAAAGAAAAAAAACAGTTTAAGTAAATCATTAAAACGTCATTAACGTCGTCATGTCATTAACGTGGACGCTAGTTTTTTTTTGTTTTTTTCTGCTAATTCTGTGTTAAATCATTTAACCTCCTTTAACCTTTTTTTCTTGGATATAATGTTAAAAAAAGAAATGAAACCTAAATCGTATACACAGGTACGCCTTCACCTTTGACCTCTGGCGTGTGGTTGCTACGGCAACCGGCTGCTACCTTACAGCCACCGCTGCTGCTGCTGCTATAAATAACATGACGCGGTCCATTCAAACCACATGCAGGAGCGAGTGTGTGTGTGTGTGTGTGTGTGTGTGTGTAACTTATTTAAAAATATTTTTGCAATCAGATGATAAACCCATGGCGAATTCTCGGACCTTGTGTGTGTGTGTGTGTGTGTGTGTGTGTGTGTGTGCTGGTTCTCCTTCTCCATTTTAACACTGATTGGTTCTGAAAGTCGCCCTGCAGAATCGGTTCAGTAAAACGCTTCCATTTGGGGAAAAAAAAAAAGAAAAAAGAAGAAAAAAGGGGTCCGTAATGCAAATCCCTCTTCATCCCTTCATCCCCTCGCTCCTCCTTCATCCCCCCATCGCTGCTCTCCTTAATATGTAAATCTTATCCCTCTTCTGCTGCTCCGCTTCTCATCCATAACCGATGTAAATATATATATATATATATTTCGGAGATGATCAAAGCCGTAGGCTGAGTGCGTTTGACCCGCAGGTACGCAGGCGAGCGGATTTTTCACCCTTCTTCTAGTTTGGCAAGAATTCAGTCGTCCTTTTTTTTAGGGAACAACCTCCATTCCCCCCTTCAACAACCGCTTTCCCCCCCCCTCACCCCCCCACCGCCTTAATGTTCTTTCTATTTTTTCCACAAAAAAAAAAAAAAAAAAAAAAAAGTCATGGCTACTGGCACAATGCGAGAGAACTGTTTCCATCTTTCTTTTATATTTAGATGAAAGGTGCCTTGCGCATTAAAAAAAAAAATAAAAATAATAATAATAAAAAAAATTATGGCTTCATTATGTTGCCGTGGTACCAGTATGACCAACACAAAAATAACATATTTGGTATTCTATTAAGCAGAACTGATTGGAATTAAGATGAAACTCCCATCCACCACCACCGCCACCTTTTCCTTTTGAACAAACACACACACACACACACACACACAGACATATGGCACAGCAGCCCCGGCAGAGAAATCAGATTTTTTTTTTCCCATGAAAAGAACCCGAGACAAGCTGTTTCTCATAAAAAGCGAAAGAGGCTTCACACTGGAAAAACATACAGGAATACTCATCAGCGTGAAAGACTGCGACTCTCTCAGCGGGGTCGACCTGCTCTGGGTGGCAAACGTCACCGACGGCCAGTAAAGAAACCTCTACCAAAGACAGGAAAAAAATATATAAATATATATATATATTCACGTGTGTGTGTGTGTGTGTGTGTGTGCATGACGCAGCAGCGCAGCTCCAGATTCTTCTCATGTACGCCAACACTCATTACAAAAGCTCTGAGTGGCACGAAGCCGCAGGAGATCGAGCCAAGCCGCACTAACCCACTGACAGAGAAGCAAATTTCCAGCGTGGTCTCGGGAGAAAATCCGTAAATGATGTGAAATTTGGCATTTTGGGTTTCCGTAGACGTAGCGATAGGGTGTGTGACAAGGACTATACGATATTTACGCCACAGCGCTGTTGAATTCTGGATTCTGATTGGTCAGAAGGTGTTCTGTATAGAGTTCTATAAAGCCGTGCAGCAGCAAGTCGCTCGTTCTAATACGCTATCGTTTCTATAGCGACGGCTCGTTCACAGCGGACGCGCCACATAAACCGATTTTTTAAAAAAATGTGTAATCGTTAATACGGTTTTCGTTTAATATTTATAGAAGGAGTCTCCAGTGTCAGAGGTAAAGCTGTAACTTCTGAATTCTTCAGGAGTTTACGCTTCATTTGCGATTTCTCGGTCACATGACAAGCTGCGTTTTTAAGTCTTCTTAACTTCAAGAGAGAGAAGAAAAGAGAGGCTGGTGAGGGAACGACCGTTTAGTTTATAGCTGCTATAACATACGCGAGAACAGGAACTAGGTTGGCTCGTGAACGTGTAACTGAAATAAATGAATAAAAATTATGACGTGACGTTCTTTAAAAAGCACCGGAGTATAAGAGGAATAAAACACATCAGGGCATGCAGTACTAGGAAAAGAATCAACTTCAGAGTTGGTAACAGTGACTCTGCTTCATGACACGACGCTGTTGTTGATTATTTTCTTATAACAGCACAATACGGAGTGTTTTATTAAATAAAAAAGCATGAATGACTTCATTCCAGAGAAAAAGTTACAAACATTAAGGTTAGGGTGAAATGGATGTTTTTTTTATAACAGCAATTTTTTTTCCTGACAGCAGGTTGAATGTTGAGGCCTCTCTTCACTCTTTCCTTAAAAAAAAATACACCAAGCAATAATCTAGATAATTCAGTATGTAATTGGACCCTTTTCTCCTTCAGCTGTAATCAAAACTTCCTTTTCACGTTCAGGTTCCTCTCGTATCTGACAGCCGGATCGGCGGCTCGGCTAATCATAAAGATGTGCTGGCGGCATTCCAAAAACACGCTACGTGAGTAATTCTTTCCTAAATCAGCAAATTACCATCTCTCAATTTTTCCCGTCCGTATGAAAGCACGGCTAATATCGTCCCGTGTGAATCCAAGAGCGCATGATCTATATGCGAGAGTATGTCCAAAATATCATTCACTGTGAACTGAAAAAGGAACCAGGGGAGAAGAAACAAGAGCAAGAGCATAAGAAGCGAAAAAAAAAGGCAGAGAAGGAGGGAGGAGAGGAAAAAAACAAGGGGGAAAAGAAAAGAAACTTGGCACTTTAGCAGCACACTGTCATGTAGGCCGGCTGACATCATCATTGTAAAATTAGGAGGCCGGTTTCGTCTTTCCTGCAGATGTGGAAGCTTGAAATCGCATTCCATGAGCCCGTGCCATTTTTCATCAACATCCCTCCCTAGCAACCCCTCCTTCACATACTCCGCTCCGAGAGCTCAGCGTGTGAGAAAGACAGCGTGTCCGTGTTTAAGGACAAAGTAGGAGTATGTGATGGCATGACGGCGTGTGTTTTCCGCATGCTAGCATGAGGGAAAAATGTTATTGTGAGTGCGAGAGGGAGAAAAGGGTGTGTGTGTGTGTGTGTAAAAGTATGCGATGACACGATTGCACGTAACCTTAAAGATGCACTTTTAGCGTTTTGGTGTGCCTCAGGGTTCCATTCTCAGTCCACTAACATTTTAACGTTTCTGTTTCATGCCTTTAGATAATGGCTAAATGATTAACGGCTCATAGTGTGAGGGAAAAAACGTTATCGTGGGTGTGGGAGAGAGGGAAGAGTGTTTGTACGAAAAAAAGAAGGATGTGGTAAACGTATGCAAACACGTGACTGCATTTATCTTTAAATATGTGTTATTTGCGTGTCGGTGTTCCTCAGGGTTCCATTTTCGGTCCGTTTACGTTTTTGTTGTTGTTATTGTGAGAGTGTCTGTGTTTAAGGACAAAGTTCGGGAAGCGCATATTTTTCCATGCACTGCAAAAAAAAAAAGAAAAAAAAAGACATCTTAACAAGTGAAAATATCTTGAATATAGTCAAATGTATCTAGTATTTCCTATTATAAGATTTCCATAAACCAAATATAAGTTTATGGAAACTATTTCTAGACATTTTTACTCATTTCAAGCTTGAAATAGTTTTGTTCTATTGGCAGATAATTTCACTCCTTTTAAGCATTTATTTCTAGAAAGAAGCAAAATTATCTGCCAAAACTATTTCAAGCTTCCATGTTTCCATGTCTTTAATAATCTTGTATTTGGTTTATGGAAATCTTATAATAGGAAAGACTAGATACATTTTGACTATATTTTCAAAACGTATTTTTGGACGTATTTTCAAGATATTTCAAAATATTTTCACTTGGTAAGATGTCAGTTTTTGCAGTGTGTTAGAGGCTTGTGGCGTGAGGGGGATAAAAAGGTTACTGTGGTTGCGGCAACGAGGGAAGTGTGTGTAAGAGAATAACAAGTATGACATGATGGCATGACTGCATGGATCTTTAAAAATGTGCATTTTTCGTTATTGGTGTTCCTCAGGGCTCCATTATCGGTCCGCTCGTGTTTTATCGTTTCATCACTTAGGACAGTGTGACACTTATTGCGAGCGTGACCATGTTTAGGGACGAAGTGTGAATACGCGATGGCATAACGGTGTGTATTTTTCCGCATGTTAGTGGACCGTAGTGTGAGGAGTGGGGGGGGGGGGGGGGGGAAGAAGTTTCCATGTTTGTGTTCCTCAGGGCTCCATTCTCAGTCCACTAGCATTTTACTGCTTTATCCCTTTGGTCTAGTTACTAGTTAGTTATTGGGAGCGTGTGTGTGTGTGTGTGTGTGTGTGTGTGTGTGTGTGGGGGAGTGGGAGGAAGCGAGGTGTGTGAATATGTCAGAGTTTAAGAGTGTGTACAGGTATCTGACTGTGTGATAGAAATGGAGAGACAGTTATTGAGAGCATGTGACTACATGAGAAGGGGAAAGAAGGATAAGGGAACGTTATGCAATGGCACGACTCGACTGCGTGCATCTGTAAATATGTGGTTTTAGCGTGTCGGCGTTCCTCAGGGCTCCATTCTCGGTCCGCTAGCGTTTTACTGTTCGGGCCCTTTGGCCTGATCCGGTGTCCAGAGCACGGCTCGTAATCCCTGAATTCGGGCCTGACTCTGCTCCCTGAGCCTCCACCTGGAGCTGATTGGATCCTGCTGCTGCACAAAGGGCTGATTTACGAGCGCAAGAGCGCCAGCATTCAGACGCACAGCTGTGTATCAGCAGGAAAGGGAAGTTGTTCATCACACACAGTGTGTTTTATCAACGCAAGTCACGCCCCGATTGAACCGGTGTTCTCAGGGACGAGGGGTTTGGATGACGGACAGGTGTCAGGATGTGAGAAGTGTAAAAAAAAAAGGGATGTTAAAGGACAATCAATGTGTCAAGTGCAACCTGAATGAATTCAACAGTGAACTTTTTTTTTTTTTTTTAATAGCGGCCATAATGTAACTCCGTCTCCCTGCAAGTGTTTGACTGATGCACACTTAAAAGTAATTAGCGTTGACCTGTGCACCTTAGCGTCATGTCCATCTCTGCGTTTTTGACACTAAGCTTTACAGCACATGTGTGTTTGGAGCAGAACACAAAAGGGACACGAGTCCACTGGAACGAATTCGTCCAGTCAGGCCATTTAAGATCCATTTCCTATTGCCATGTCTTACTAGCCTGGCAGGCTGCAGCAGTCATCGTGCACATTCTTCATCATGATTTACACGCAGCGCTTATGTTAATGTACTTAGAATATTCTAGAGGATGACGCTCATGCATAGCATGGCAGACTGAGGGCGTACGACGCATAGGTGGACAGAAGGGAAAATTTTTCCCGACAACAACATCACGATAATGTGGTGCGCTGCCCGTAAAAACGTACGCGAACATCAATGCAGAAAACATATGGACGCACGCCGTTTTGCTTCTCTTTCCCTGCAATAAAATCAATTAGACGTCCCTAATAAATCTTAAGATTGACACGGTGTGCACTCGGACGTTTTTCTTTTTTTCCGTGCGCACAGGTCCCTCAACATCTTTCTGCTATTTGGAACACGGGCTTCCATCCCTGAGTGCGCCGGAGCGCAATGGACTTACAATGAGATATGAGAGGAAAAACTTCAGTCGGTTACCGAGTTTTTTTTTTTTTCCGATTCGTACCCAGCCTGAGCCGTGCTGCGGTCCAAGGATGTTCCAGACAGCTAATGTGAGACTGTTTTTTTTTTTTTTTGTCTCCCTTAATTCCTAAAGTTAAGGTTATGAAGTCTTTAGACTGAGACGAGGTTTGTCCCCCAGCGGACCTTCATACTTTCCTCCTCCTCCTGTCTCTCCTCCAAAGTATTTACACGCTCCAGTGTGAAATAATTGGATAGAACTGAGGAAGACAGAGTACACGTTCAGCTGGACGGGACTTTTTACGAGAAGGACATGCGGTTTGGAGTCGTGGTGGTTGGAAAATGTCAGCGATTGATCGGTTCTGAATAGTTTTCAGTGACCACGGCCTCGTCTGGTTTGCATAAGGGAATATAACACAGGACGAACGCTAAACCTCAACGACCCGACGTTAAACCTCAGTGACCCGATACATAAAAGCTAACGCGCAAATAAATCTTAGGATCTCTTAGATTGCCCATTTAACGTCTACGCTAACTGACATTATTCATCTTCCTTATTTATGGAAATAAGCGGAGTTGCGCTGAACTAACCGTATCTCAGTGCGTCAGTTTAGATCAGGGTTTTTTTTTTCAGACATTTCATTTTTAAATGTTGACCGGGGTCCGAATGCAGAACTGAGAACTTGAAAAAAATCCTGTAGCGGAACAGCTATACGTTCAGAAACACCAGCTGTAGTGTTTCAGCCAATCACATGCAGTTATGTAAATGATTTAGCTGAAGGCAGCTCACTGGACCAGGGATTATCCAGATGGCTAAAGATGATAGAATTTCACAGACTTGTCATTTTATTTTCTCCGGCCTGATAAGTAAATTGATGACGTGGCTTAAACAATGTTTTAAGATGAATGAAAGACAGAGAAGTATGAGTTCTATGATTTGGTAACGTGAAGCGACACTACGAAACAAAACGTACCCACTTCGAATCGTCTTACTGATAGCCGTAAAGGAAGCACTAATGGTTAAGCGTTAAAAGGTGACCACCATTCGGTCGCGTTAGTCACTTACCTGGAGTTTTGTAAGCACTGAGTTTTATGTAGCTGGACTTTTACAAATTTTAGATGGAGCGTAGATCCACGTAGAACCAACATGCACTTGGCAAAACGTCAGCGATCAATCCGTTTAACCAGAATTATAATTACTCGCTTCCTTGTCTGTTTAAGAAAAATCACATCTAAAGGAATAACGTGTGAAAGTGCCCTGAAAATGCACAAGGTCCTTCGTGTGAATAATGAAGTATGTGCTCACATGTGAAAAAGAATAAATCATAACAGAGAAAATCACGTCTAAAAAAATTTAACTTCACGCACAATTAACGTGGAAATAAAAATTGTTCATGTAAAATAAATCCAACGGTGAAAATAAATCATGTTTAAAATTCACACGTGAAAAAATGAGTTGTGAAAAAAAAAATCTCCAGACCCTGTGACAATGAATCATATAAAAATCACATGAAAATAAAAGAAACGTATAAAAATCACGTGAAAATAAACAAATCGTATAAAAATCACGTGAAAATAAATGAATCGTATAAAAATAATGTGAAAATAAACGAATCATATAAAAATCACGTGAAAAAAATGAATCATATAAAATCACGTGAAAATAAATGAATTATATAAAAATCACACGTGAAAATAAATGAATTGTATAAAAATCACGTGAAAATAAATGAATCGTTTAAAAATCACATATAAGTGGAATTCCGTTTTCTCGTCGTCAGCATACATAATCTGAGTTATTTTAGTGCTTAACGTCGTAACTGTTTGAGTAACGGATCGTAACCGGATCGGGAATAGCGTGCAGGCGTCGCTGCGGAATCTTCCTCGGAGATGAGCTGTGATTTGTCGGATGGAGTTAACGGGAGCAGGAATCCCCTCGGAGCTTTACGCATTCATCAGCTGCATCTTCATCCGAGAGACAGAAAGACATTCAACATTCGCACCATGACCAATTCTCACCCTCAGTCTCTCTCTCTCTCTCTCTGTCTATCTCTCTCTCTGTCTATCTCTCTCTCTCTCCGTGACACGGCGCTGTTCTCGTCCAGGCCATTCGTCAAACCGACTGGGAGCCGGAAAATCCTCTCTGTTATTCCACTCTGCTACTTTTCCACATAAACACCAGCGCTACGTCACGCAAATCCCGAAACCTGGACGGAGGGAAAACTGCCTCATAAAACACACAGAAACGAGTCGGAGGCGGAGCTGAGAGTCAGACTGACTCGGATTAAACAGCGAGGCGTAAATACGTTTCTGTAAACATCGCTGATTTATCGTTAAAAGTGTTAGTGCTCATTCCGCCTCAACTAAAGCAACAAAAATTCAATAATTTCTTTCCTTTCAATTCTTTCTTTTCCTTTTTTTTTGGAAAAAAAATATTTTTTCTAGATTTTTTCCTTCCTTATAACTTTTTTCTTTCACTTTTTCTTAGTTGTTTTTTCTTGTTCTTTCCATTAAGTTTTTTAAATTCTTTCTTTCTTTCTTTCTTTCTTTCTTTGTGTAACCTTTCTGTTTCTCTTTCTTTCTTTCTTTCTTTCTCTCTCTTTCTCTCTCTCTCTGCGTCACTTATTTTTTCACTTCTTTCTTTCACTTACTTGCATTTTTTTTTCTTTTTCTCTTTTTGATTTGACTTTTTTCTTGATTTTTCTTTCTTTTTTTAGAAAACCCTTTCTCCCTTTTTCTCTATCTCTCTTTCTGTGCTACCTCTCAGCAACAAAAGAAGCAACAAAAAGTTATGTGGCAAAAAGTCATCTCGCTCCCATCGCCTTTTCGAACGACGAAAACAGAAACAGAAAATTAAATTTCAGTGGCACTTTTTCATCGAATCTTTTTTATAGCACGTTTATTTTATTATTATTTTTAATCAGATCTCTGTAACTATAACATCGACTCTTCTTTAGTCTTCAGTCCGCACGTCTTCGTGAGTGACAGCGTTTTGTCGCCGTCGTCGTCATCATCGTGGTGGTGGTGAGTCTGGATCTGGACGCTGATAGAGAGGACGGATGACGTTCCTGACGTTCCTGACATTCCCGCTTCGTCCTGCAGGACACTCCGTGCTTCCAGAGAACGTGGTCCTAAATCAGCGGCGGTGAGAAGCCGCCTGCAGCTGCGCTCTGACATCATCTGCAGCGTTTTTTTTTCATCCTCCGTGCTGTAAGATTAATTCGTGCCCAAACACTCCGTAGCGAGTGCACAGCAGATGCTTCACCGTGATGGAGCTTCTGTTTGGCCTTTCTCTCTCTCTCTCTCTCTCTCTCTCTCTCTTTTTTCTCGGCTCGTGGATTGAAGCCAGACGCCAGCGCTGGGCATCTCATCGCTTAAACACCGTGATTTATCTTGCGTGAAAGGAAAAGAGAAAGCGAGACGCTTCCTTTATCAAAACGCTGTCATGCTGCTCGGGTGAGGAAACCCTCAAGACGCTTAGACGAGCGAAACGCAAAAAACGAATCGTCCGTTCTGTCTGAACGACGCTTTAACGACGATTTTCAATTCTTCTTGTTTACTTATTTAAAAAAAAAACCCCACAAATCTAACATTATTTTCCAAAACACAGCAGCGTGAGGTCACAGGGTTTTCCACACACGCAGTTTTCCCAACAATGCAAACAGAACGGAATTCTTAAGTGTGACGTAAAAAATTTAATCAATTCAAAAATTTAAGAACAAAACGTTGGTTTTCACCAAACGTTTCCGCGAAGCCGTCTCGAGTTACTGAAAACCACCGTTAGCTAAATTCACTAACAAACGTTAGCTAGCTGTGTTAACTCACTTCCCCTTCATGCTTTTTTCTTATATCCTTCTTTCATACTTCTTGCTTGCTTTACTACTTTTTATGCTTTTTCTTTCTTTCTTTCTTTCTTTCTGTCTGTCTGTCCATTCTCTCTCTCTCTCTCTCTCTCTCTCTCTCTGATACCCGTCTCTCTTTCTTATTTACTTTTCCGTGTTTATATCATAATCATTTTTACTTTTTTCTTTTTTGACTATATCTAGATCTTTCTTTCTTTCTCCCTCTGATACCCATCTGTCTTTCTATTGCTCCCCATATCTTCTATTGCCTTTTGACTTTTGACGACTTCTTTCTTTCTTTTTCATTCTTTCTTTCTTTCTTTGTCATTTTTCTTGATTTCTCTCTCTCTATCTCTCTGATACCCCTCTGTCTTTCTCTCTTTTTCTCTGTCACTCTGTCAACTTTAGTACTTATATCTGTCTTCCTCTCATTCTCCCATTCTTTCTTTCTTTCCTGCTCTCTTTTTCAATTTTCTCCAACTTTCTCTCCTTCCCTTTCCTCCTCTTTTACAATTCTATTTCTAACTATTTCTCTCTCCTTCTCTTTCATCAGTTTTTCTTTCTCCATCTCTCACAGTCTCGTTCTCTGTGTCCCTCTCTCTTTCTCTCTTCCTCCAGTACAAACATGACGTCTGATTCTGTCACAGTTGTGTGTCTGTAGTGGACACTTACGCTTACATGAACTTCTACACTGAAGATTTAGAACCTGTCGGGAGCTTAACATTTGGCTTCATGGTACCTTCTTAGAAAAAAAGGTTCTTCAGTGGGTTCTTTAGGGGTTCACTGGATGATAAAGAGTTCTTATCCTCCTAAATGGGTTCTTAATGTTTTTTTTTAGGGGTTCATAGCCTCCTAAAAGGGTTCTTCAGTGGCCTCTTTAGGGGTTCATGTCCTCCTAAATGGGTCCTTCAGTGGTTCTTTAGGGGTTCATAGCCTCCTAAATGGGTTCTTCAGTGTTTTTTTTTTAGGGGTTCATAGCCTCCTAAAAGTGTTATTCGGTGGTTCTTTAGGGATTCATAGCCTCCTATAAGGGTTCCTCATTGGGATAGGAAAACACTTTGTTGTAGGTCCCAGAGGGAGAACCAAAGAGCCCATAAGCATGTTGACTTACCCAGTTAATACACAAACTCTCAGAGAAAAGGGCTCTTCAGGAGGTTCTTTAAGGGTTCTTTGAATATTTAAGGGTGCTTACTGATAGGAAAACACTCTGTTGTAGGGTTCTACACAGAACTTTTACGGGTTCCCCCAGAGGGACACCTGAAGAACCCTGAAGAGTGAAGAATTGCCAGTTAATACACACAAGCTGTTAGGAAAAAAAGGGTTCTCTAAGGGTTCGTTGAGGTAATTAAGGGTTCTCAGCCTGATTCGTGTGCCTGTGAGATAACTTATGACTCCTGCTGCTTAGCATTACCATTGGACGCTCAGCAGGAATCGCTTTAGCACGCGAGTTGGTTCGGTGCCGAGAGAACATCTTGAAAGATCAGTAATGACGTGTTCACACCTAACGGAAGGAAAAGAGAACATAACCGAATGACGTAGGTGTGAAAGTGCGCCGCATGACCCGTAGAGCGCCGACTAACAGAGACGACGCGGTTCTACGCTAGTCGTTATTAGCAATTACACTGAACGTCAAATCACGGGATTGTTTTTATCACACAAACGGAAACTGCTGCTCAGAGATGGAATCAAATGAATCGAATCAATGAATCGATTCAGTAAAGTGAGTCGTATTGTTCATCACCGACTCAGACGCGAACGCATCTCATTAATTTTCTTGCTGTGTTGAATTCGTCCCCGTCGGCCTCCGGGATATCGGCTTACGAGGAAACAAATGTTTTTTTGTTTTTTTTAAAGTTGCTGCCGTTTTTGAGTGGACGAGAAAAAAAATCACGCTTTCCAAAAGCGATACGGAGGAAAGAATTCCTGCAGGCTATCCGTTCTCCAGATCAAACAGGATGTAACAGGATCCGAGACGTGCCCGAGTGCTGCCGGGCCGAAATGGAAATGAAATTAAAAGCAGTTGGGCAGACGTGAATAAATGACCTGCTCTTACAGTCTGCAGTAGCCTGCAACTTTCTCTCTCTCTCTTTTCTCTCTCTCTCTCTTCTCTCTCTCTCTTTCTTCCTGTAGAGTAAATCTCCCTCAGCGAGTGTGGACCATTTAACCTCCTCCACTTAGCACAGCTCTCTCTAATGCAGAACCTATTACTCCCTTCTCTTTCTTTCTTTCTTTCTTTCTTTCTTTCTTTCTTTCTTTCCTTCTTTCTTTCTTTCTTTCTTTCTTACCTTCTGTCCTTTCTCTCTCTGTTTCTCTCAGATCTTTCGTTCTTTCTTTTTTCCTTCTTTCTCTCTCTCAATCTCTTTCTCTCTCTTACCTTCTGTCCTTTCTTTCTCTCTGTTTCTCTCATCTTTCTTTCTTTCTTTCTTTCATTTGAGCTCTCTTTCTTTCTCTCTCTTACCTTCTGTCCTTTCTCTCTCTGTTTCTCTCATCTTTCTTTCTTTCTTTCTTTCTTTCTTTCATTTGGGCTCTCTTTCTTTCTCTCTCTTACCTTCTGTCCTTTCTCTCTCTTTTTCTCTCACATCTTTCTTTCTTTCTTTCTTTCTTTCAATCTCTTTCTTACCTTCTGTCCTTTCTCTCTGTTTCTCTCAGATCTTTCTTTCTTTCTTTTTTCCTTCTTTCTCTCTCTCAATCTCTTTCTCGCTCTTACCTTCTGTCCTTTCTTTCTTTTTCTTTCTTTCTTTCTTTCTTTCTTTCTTTTGAGCTGTCTTTCTTTCTCTGTATTACCTTCTGTCCTTTCTCTCTCTCTGTTTCTCTCATCTTTCTTTCTTTCTTTCTTTCTTTTGAGCTCTCTTTCTTTATCTCTCTTACCTTCTGTCCTTTGTCTCTCTCTTTTTCTCTCACATCTTTCTTTCTTTCCTTCTTTCTTTCTAATTTGTTTCTTTTTGTCACTTCTTTCTTATTTTCTTTCTTTCCTTTTTAAACTTTTTATTTCTCAATTTTTCTTCATGGTTTGTTACATTTTTTTATTTTCATTTCTCTTACGTTCTGTCCGTGATATGAGCATCTGTTGTTCATTAGACACGAAGACGGAGGTTTCGCAGACACGCGCTGATATCGATGTACAGGAAGAGGAGTTACTGTTACCACCACAAAGCTGATTATTTTCCTCTAACAGCACGTCCCCAAGTGTTTTATTCAATTACACTCTGTACTTTTATTATCCTTTTATAGTTACTTTCCCTGAAACGAGTTAGTACAGTCGTTCCCTAACCCAAAAAACGCGTAAACTCCTCTGTCCTGAAGACGTTGCAAAACTTAAAGTTACAGCTTTACCTCTGACTGCTACAGAGCGCTGGCACTGGAGACTCCTTCCATAAATATTAAATAAACATCACCTTGCGGAAAACTTCACCATGTCAACGATTTTTAATCTGTTCATTATCAGTGGAGCGTCCGCTGTACACGTCCCTGTGACTGCTCTGTTACTATAGAAATGAAAGGATTAATCGAATAAAAATTCACTAGATAGTAGCCTTGGTGTTAGTCAAGTGTGATAGCCTCTCCACGGGATTTAGTTTTGTCGTTATTAATGTTGTCCTGAAACAAAATCTCCGCTGCTGACTGACTGCATCAGATAAGAATAATAAAAAAATAATAACTGGAGTGTAATTATTTGTCATGTCATGTTGTGGTTGTGTAGTCGTGTTCCACCGCTTACGCCTTGTTTTTTTTTTTTTTTTTTGGCAGAAATCACAATTTTATATTGCTGTAAAATTAAACGCAGGACGAGGTGGGCGTGGAGCGAGGGATCTCTTCAACTGCGCTGAAGTCTAAAAAGCGAACTTTGTTCCATTCTTGGTCTCAGATGTATAATCTCCTACAAGAAGGATGCCATTTTTTTTTTTCCTTGGGGTGAAAAGTCATGAACATGAATCAAAACCCAAAAAAAAAAGGAAAGAGGGGAAAAGAAAAGCGTAAATGTACGGGGAAGACGGTGGAGATCTTTGGAGATGATTAGTGTGGAGCGCATGAGGGTGTGTTTTCTCTTCTCCTTCTACTTTTATTAATAACGTTATGATGTATTAATGAGCCGTAATCAAAAACGCATTACGCCTGTTTAGACGTGAGGTTTGGCCGATAACGTGACCGCTGTCATCCTTACAGCCTCAGACAGGAACGTTTCATTTGTGCTAATGTTTTTCTTATGGGTTCTCACACACACACACACACACACACACACACACACACACCGATCTTGGCCTGGCCACTGATGCAGGATGAGTGAAGGCTTATTTAAAGTCTTGGTTTTTGTGTTAAGCAAAGCTCCAGAAGAAGACGAGGCCTGGGAAAAAAAAAAAAAAAAACGAGTACTGTCAGGTTATTTTATAAACTGTGGATGATTTCCGAAGAGCCACAAATCCCTGGCAATTCCTGCGGTAGGAACACATCAAACAGAATTCCCAAATCGGAAGCTCATGAACCAGCGCTGCGCAGCTGTGCAGGGGGAACGTCCGTACGGCTCAGCTGAATTAATCAGATTTCAATGTCCCTCTCTCTTTCTCTCTCTCTTTCTCTCTCTCTCTCTCTGTCTCTCTGACACACACACACACACACACACACACACACACACACTTCAGATTCAGAGTGAGTCAGTTCGAAGAAAAGTAAATTAATTACACTTTTCCTCTGGCCTGCCCGAGACGTCCCACTGCAGCAACCCGAATATATCGCTCTGACTCGGTGATCTATGGAGCAGATCATTTTAGAATTAATATGAAATTAATCCTGGGAACGGCTCGAAACACCAAGCAATAAAAATGAGATTATGAATTTTAAAAAAACTCCAGAGTACACAACGTAAATGTGACACTGACACTACCATAGTTTTTGGACTATAAGACCTTTTAAACATTTTTAAACATTTAAACAATCACGTTAGTGAGCTAGCATGAACGTTAGATTCATTTCACTTACACGTTCCTTGATTCTGAATTCACGCATAAGCTTTACGTATAACTCTGTCTGAGTGTGAGAGAGAGAGAGAGAGAGAGAGAGAGAGATCGAAACTCTAACACGCGGATAAACATTTGGAAATTATCGTTATTGTTATTATCGTTAGCAGCAAGGACTTTTCTTTTACGTATTTCCTGACACTAGCGTATGCACTGTGGGTGCTTTTGGACTGTATTAAGAATAAATAATAAGTTAATGTTAATTTTATGTTAAATTTATTGCATTAGCCTAGCTATTTCTTAACGTTTCTTTACAGCAGAAGCTACTCCGACAGTTACAGTAGCTACATCTTCAGCGCAGGGGAGGTTTTTTTTCGTAGCTTCTCAGTAACATGACAAGCTGCGTTTTTTTTTCTTCGTCTTAATAACATCGAGACGGAATAAAAGAGAAGGTAGTGAGGGAACAACTGTTTATAGCTCCTATAACTATCTACTGTACGTGTGAACTTGTTTCATGGACATTCTACAACATTAAATGTAAATATAAATGGATAAATAGTACGACATGTCATTCTTTTAAAAACGATTGTTGGTAAATTGCTGTGGTGTAAGAGGAATAAAACACTTGGGGAAGTGCTTTTATAGGAAAATAATCAACTTCAGCTTGGTTACAGTGACTCCGCTTCATCACACCAGTCTGTTGTTGATTATTTTCCTATAACAGTGTGTTTACTTGTAAGAAAAATAGATGCTTCGACTATATTAATATTAGAAATACTACAAATGTGATTCGATATTGAACAATAAAAGCAAACATAGCTAGCTGTGCTAGCTAGACGACTCGGATAAGGTAACATTAGCAAGGTTATGATATTAGCTGCTTGACCTGGTTGCAGATTTAACTTTTTTTTTAAAAACATATTTGTGAAGAATTTGTTTTTTGTATATGTAAAAAAAAAAAATCAGTCTATTTGTATATTTTTTAAATTGAACACATTCATAAAACGTTGCTCGATCACGAGACACGTTTGTCAATGATTAAAAGTCCGACCTTTGACCCCTAAATGGCATTTATATGTAAAGAAGTTAAAGGCTAAAGCTGAGTGCGATTAGTTTTACCGCAGGACTGTTCTGTCCTACTGTACATTTCCTTTAAGAATTTAAGGATTACACAGAAATAAAAAAAAAAAAATGGAAAAATGAAGCTTAAAAATAAAAGAACCTTTAATGCCATCTTTGCAGCTGTAGAACACGAGCAGTTGAAGTTTTTCTTGGCTTCGCTGTCGGGGAAACTTTTACCGTGCCGCTGTGTCCGGAGAGAAAAGGAAATAAAAGGAAAGGAAAGACGCCGCGCTGCTGAAACCAGAGAGAGGATGCTAAGCTCTCGCTCCATCTGTCTCAGGTTACGCAAATTTCTCTAATTGGCCCAATTGAAGGGCAGCCTCTGATTGGGGTTATTTGGGAACGGGGCAAACATCTCAACCCTGTCCGTTATTAACTTATTGATTACAGTAATGCGGGAAATTGCCCATCGAAGAGCCGAATGTTCGCTTAAACACCTGGCCTGGGTCTCGCGCTACCCCGGCGCACAAGTGTTGGGAAAAGAGAGCCGCAGCCATGCGTGAAATTAAAGGTGACATTAGCAAAGCGCAGGAGGAGGTCATTACTCCGCTTCTGGGGAAGTTTCTGGCACAGTTTATGTTTTAGACTGGTTATTTCGAGGTGGTGCCTTTCTATGTTACACATGCTTTTATAAAAATGTCTGACGGCTTGTTTTTTTTTCTCCCTCGGTCAAAGGTCGTGTGGTTAAAGGTCGACGAAACATGCTAACGTGGTTAACAGTGAACGCAAACGTAATGCTAATTTGTAGTAATTAATATCTGTTAGATGTGTTAGCAAGTTTAAAACCAGGAATTATATTAAAAGTCAAATGGTAACTTTATAATAGTGATAGAACTTTCAGGTTAGGTTATTGTAATGTCAAAGCACAACATGCTTTAGTATTAGAATCCAAAAAAAAAAAACCATTAATAAATACAACGAATCAGGAATCTAACAGGAGAAAAGATTTAAAGCCCCACTGCTTCTAATCAGGTCTTCCAGGAATAATTAGCTCTAGCGTAAGTGCTACATAATCGTGTCGTATTTGAGTGATTGTACAGATGAAAATAAAATCCCTTCCTCACAGGATGACTGAAACACCACAGATGAGTGCTGACATAGGAATGAAGAAAATAGTCTTATTTAAGATATTTTTTAATATAATAATCACACACACTGGCTCGATAGTTACAGTACTTTTAGCTTAAGATACAATGCATCTGTTTAATCTATTTTTTCTAACGGATACATTATACCTTAATCTAGAAATGTCATATCAAAAACCGGTTCCTTGTTGTACACAAACAGACGTTAACTATTTTAATATTAGCTTCACTACAGATTTTACGACATAGTGAACTATAAATGCGAAGACAACTAGCCGAGCTAGCAAGCTAGCCTCAACAATGTGACCTTTAAGTGGTTATGTGTTGATCTTGTCCCTGGATAACGCTCAGATCCAACCATCTGACACTGCATGGAAATTTAGGGTAGTCCTGGACAACCATCGACGCTTCATGCTTCACACTGCTAACGTGGCTCGGCCACGCAGGTTTCTTCTTCACAACATCAGGAGGATTCGCCCATTTTTATCCACAGAGGCCACTGAGGTGCTTGCTCTGTCCCTGGTCATCTCCAGACTGGACGACTGCACCTCGCTCCTGGCAGGTCTGCTCTTGGACACCATCCGACTCCTGCAACTGATCCAGTATGCAGCTGCACAACTTGTTTTCAACCTCCCCAAGTTCTCCCACATCACTCCACTGCTGTGTTCCCACCACTGGCTTCCTGTAGCAGCTGGATCAGGTTTAAAACACTGACGCTCATCTACAAAGCTAAAAACGGACCAGCGGCCACTTACCTAAGGGAACTTATCACACCCTGCTCTGCACCATGCTCCCTCTGATCCTCTAGCACTGCTTGATTTGACCCACCTTCTACAGTTATCTCTTTTGACTGATGCTTTAATCTAAAGCAACTTACAATTGAGAAGACTCAGCAGTTGAGGGTTAAGGGCCTGGATCAAGGGCGCAGCAGTGGTGCTTGCTGGTGCTGGGATTTGAACTCGTGATCTTCTGATCGGTAGCCCAGAGTACCATTGCTCAGGGTACAAGGAAAACATGCATCAAGACTCTTCTTTGTCCTGCACCCAGGTGGTGGAATGAACTTCCCCTGACTGTCTGAACTTTGTTTAGTTTGTTTTAGCTAGAATGTACCCTTGAGCATGGAGATGTGCTTTTGGATAATGGATAACTGGATATTTTTAAAGCTAGTAGAAGGCTTGGTTGATGTTCTACAAAGTGCCGAGTTTAGGACACAATTTAAACCCCAAGGATCTATCAAATTATCTGTGGATACACTTGTATTACTGAATTCAGGATTGTCCCAAGCTGACATCACCATATAACTTCCCCATGAATATTACGAACCAACCACAAGGATCTAAAGTGACCTTGGAAGAGAGGAATTAGTGCTTTATTTACTAAAAAGTGAAGCTCCTCCGGGGCAACATGGTGGCTCAGCGCCAGGATTTGGGGTTCGATTCTGAGGTTTGTCTCCAAGTGGGTTCCTCCAGGTTCTCTGGTTTCTTCACACCTGACAAATAGATGGATTTGCGACTATAGGAGCATGGAAATATGTGTGATGCCCTGTGATCTGTGGTGTGTTCCCAACTTGCTCCCAGTCTTTCAGGGATAAGCTTCGGATCCACTGCAACACTAACCAGGGTAAAGCAGAATGCTGAAGACAAATGAATGAATGAATGAATGAATGAATGAAACTTCTCTGACTTGTTCCAGATGGTTCATCCTCCAACAATATGTTCTCTGGTGGGTTCTCTGGGTTTGGCCAGCTCTTGAAGAACCCCTTTCAGAGATGTTTGATGCATCGGGGCTGCTAATCAGAGGATTTTGTTGAGCTAGAAGTAGAATTGTGGACGTTGGCTGTGGATCTGTCAAGAATTGATGCTCTCAAAGGACAATTGGTTTGCAAGCTATGACGGTAATGAAGATAAACGTTTTCGTTTGTTGGTTTTAATTCCGTGTTTTTTTTTTTCTGGTACGGCTTGAGAATGGCTAATTTCTGCACTTTTTTGGCGTCTTTTCGTGATGTTTCCTCATGAAGGAATTTACTCACTAGTGCGAGTCAACAGCCAAGCAACATCTGTCTTTAAAGCTTGAGAATAATTCACTTTTTTTGGTAAACCATTCTCGTTAAAAGCGTCTTTAATCAGATTTCAGTAAGCATTTCATTCCTTTTTTTAAAGAGGACTACAGACCAATTCAAGCCTCATGCTTTATTCAAATAAAAAACCACTGAACAGACTGAATTAATGCCCACAAACTCGATCTTCTGCAAGTGTAGCTGTTTGGAACGAGACAAAGACAAAATATTGGATTTTTTTTCTCTTCTCTTTTATTTATGAGCTCTTCCTGTTGTACCCATGTGTTTTGAGTTGCGCTTGGCAGCCATCTTGTGAATTCCTCCCTGGTAATGGGGATTACAAGGGCATAGCTAATGTAAGCAATATCACTGTCTGGAAGAGATCGGAGCTTATCATGGATCACTCGGAGACGTCAGATAATAAAACAATGCTCCAGCGACTGGTTTCTATTAATACAGTGATTACAAATCTGGAGGTTTTGTTTCTCTGCTCGCCCTTTCAACAGATCCTCTGTACGAAAGTCTTTGTTTTTTTAAAGGCGCATCAACGACGCGCTAGCATGGAGTGAGAATAAATACATACATAGGTATTTTGCTAATCGGTTAAATCCTGACTTCATCATTAGCATGTTCACGCCTTTAGCTCTGTGTTGAACTGATGATGTACATGCCTTTATTTAATAATTCTTTCAAAAGACTGAAATCAGCTAATTATCACTATATCGCTAACTGGCAAGATATTCATTTGTACTAATTGTTTGCCAAGTTAGCATGTTTTAGTCAAGTTACGTACTTCTTTACCTAATGTGTTCTTGGGAAGAAACTCGCATTAAAATCATTCTTTCAAAATGTATCTAGCTACAAACTAGCATATTCTTCCTTTAGCTACGATGTTATTAGCGTGTTACATCGATGTTACCTTCTCTTTAAATAATTGTATGCTAACATGTTAGTAAAGGACAATATTAGCCTTACTGTTATACTAAAGACTTAAGATGTTTATTCCTAAATAACGTAATAGCGAAATAAAAACAGCTCTAATAAGCGAACCGAAACCTTTAGACTTTGGAATGGACTGTCCATTATCCACGAGGCGAACTCTCGTACTCGAGACCACAATGGCAGCAGTAGCCGGGATCCGAAACCCGCAAACACGCGAGTCCACGCCAGATTGTCAAACCGCTACGTGAACACCAGCTGAAAGTTCACCCACACGCTGAGCTGAGCTCGGAACGAGTGTATCAGATTCCTCTTAATCTTAATGATTCAGAAACTCAGTGCTCCACTCTGGAGACTCGGGTCGCCCATGTGCAGCTGCTTAAATAACCTCGTTCTCCATCTTTCTCTCTCTCTCTCTCTCTCTCTCTCTCTCTCACACACACACACACACACTCACAGAAGTAGCATACTTTTGTGTTTTGTTTGAGGAACATAGAGAGCCTGTGCTAAACAGATGCTTCAGAGACACGGACGCTCCCCGGCAGGAAATACAGATTGGTTCAGGTCATGTACGCTGAACGTTAGCTCCGCTCACATCCTGTTACGTCGTTTTATTCTCTCGCTCGCTTCGGAGAGGAATCAAAGCATGAAAGCTGTTCCTCTTTACACCGATCAGATGTGTTTGGTGTCTGATGTTCTAATCATTTCACCCAAATCGTTGCTGATGTGGTTTAGGCCTCTGTGGGACGGCGTTTGACTTTTAATGATTTCTGCTGCCGATTTTGTGTCCCGAAAGAGAACAGATAAAACACCGGCGCTGTTCTCTTTCGTTTGAGACAAGCACTTGAAGCTCGTACACAGTGTGTACACACGCAAAACACATTAACTAAAAAAAAAAACAAAAAACAAAAAGCATCCAGATAAAAGCAGATGAATAGCTGAGCTCAATGAAGAAAAGGAAGAATAACGTCCATGAAGACACTTTACTCGTAGTATATATGAGCTGAACGCTACGTACACCACATCAGTGTTTCCACTCTGGTCAGAAGGTGTTGATTAGTTTTCTATAACTGCAGCTCTGACAGTCACAGGTTTATATTAATGTAAGCGTACCAGCCTTCTGAACCTTCTAGATTAGTGAATACTTTTGAATGTAAGGTGAGAGTTCTCGATTTGAGACGCAGCCACATGACAACAATCGCGGCGGAGGCGGAAGTTTTTTTTAACGAGACAGAACTAGCTCAGATCAGTGTGTTTAACACCGATGTGAGTTAAAAAAAAATCGCTAAACATTTGTACAGTTTGACTTGAAAGCTTGACGGACAGGGATGTCCAGCAATCTGATTGGACGAGTGGCGTTCTGAGAGCGCTGATATTTATGTAACAGCACTGGGACGGGTCACTGTGTGTATCGCTCCGCTCGTCTGTGTTCACTACATAAAATCACAATTCTAGCAATAATTCGTTACACTGAAACCAGTACTACACTTACTACAGGCTGTCAGTCAGTCTGTGTGTTACCATGGCAACATAACACACGACCCTCTATCTTTCCAGTTGTGGCTTCTTTTGTGGAGCAAAAAGAAACAAAATATTTGCTCGTATTGCGTCTGAAATTAGTTACTCAAGATTAATTGCTTGTTTATAGAACTGTTGTATGAAAGCAACATCACACACACTCATGCTGCTGTACCGCTGAGCCGAGCCGGGAAGGAGTCTCCAGTGTCAGCGCTTTGTAACAGTCAGAGGTAAAGCTGTAACTTTAAGTTTTCCTCAGGACAGAGGAGTTTATGTGTTTTTGTGGTTTCTTGGTAACATGACAAGCTGCGTTTTTTTTCTGAGAGAGAGAGAAGGAGAGAAAAAACGAAAGGCTACGTGACGTGTCGTTCTTTAATAAACAAAAAAGTTGCATTTGTTGACATGTCGCTGTGGTATAAGAGGAATAAAACACTTCAGGATGCAGGTTTTTGTTCATGTTGATGAAAATGTCTCTTATGTTTTCAGATGTTGTGTCTAAACCTGAGTTTTTTGGATGGAAAGAGTCCGTGTCTGTTTGACATGAAGCAGAATACTGTTATAATAAACCGTCTTCCCGCTGGAACACCTGTGTGAGAGGAACATATATTTTATAACGTAACTTTAACTTATAGCGTAACTTATAGCCTGTAACTGTAGAACGTCCATCCATTAAGTGCTCGCTGTTTTCATTAATAAATCTCACCAACAGGAGAGCTGAGCTCTGGAGAACACAACAGCAGCGTGATTTTAGTCTCTATCACACTTATTCGTGTGTGTGTGTGTTATATGTAGCAGTCGTTTTTTTTCGGCGTAACCTGAGAGAATCAAATAAAGTTGGTTCAAAATTCCTCACGCCCCGATGGGGAGATTATCTCCACATTCGATTGTCTTTCCAACTCGCAGTGCTTCGCTAAAAACGTCTCTGTCCCAGGCGTCACGTTTTCCACATTTTCCCCTCATACAGCAACCTCCAGTAACCTCGCGCCTCTCAGCGGGACACGATGAGTTAATTATTTATTTATTTACACATTCCATTATTTATTTATTTGTTGTTTTTTTTGGAGACTTGCTTGCTGAAACGTGTGCAATGCTTACAAGCAGAGGGCTTACACATATGACTTCACGCGTCACTTCCTCGCCATTATCCATTACTTTATCAGTTTTTTGTCAGGCTTTGAGGGTCAGCTTTGGGGTCGAAGCTTTGGGGTCGAAGCTTTAGGGTCGAAGCTTTGGGGTCGCAGCTTTGGGGTCGCAGCTTTAGGGTCGAAGCTTTGGGGTCTTAGCTTTGGGGTCACAGCTTTGGGGTCGAAGCTTTGGGGTCGCAGCTTTGGGGTCACAGCTTTAGGGTCGAAGCTTTGGGGTCGCAGCTTTGGGGTCGAAGCTTTGGGGTCGCAGCTTTAGGGTCGCAGCTTTACAGTCACAGCTTTAGGTTCGAAGCTTTAGGGTCACAGCTTTAGGGTCGAAGCTTTAGGGTCGCAGGTTTAGGGTCGCAGCTTTAGAGTTGCAGCTTTAGGGTCGTAGCTGTCTCTAAGTCCGCTGGTGTTGGTGCGAAGGCTCCTATGGCGCCTTCCTGAGGGCAGTGTGGTGAGCAGGCTGTGGGCGGAGTGAGACTGGTCCTTGATGATAAACACTTATGGGCGGAGCAGAGCACCAGAGGCTTTGGATGTGTAGCTTTTGGAGGTTGTGTGGATTTGAGTGCGTGGAATTCAATGCTTGGTTTTGAGGGGCGTGGCTTTGGCAGAGTACCTTTGGGGACATGTGGTTTGCAGGCTTGAAATGGGTTCATCTTTGGGCATGGCCTTGGGTGTCTGGCTTTTGGAGTGTGACTTTAGGGGTGTGATTTTGGTGTGTATCTTTGGGGTGTGGCTTTAGGTGTCTGGCTTTTGGAGTGTGACATAAGGGGCGTGGTTTGTGTGTGTAACTTTGTAGGTGTGTTTTTGGTGGCCATGGCTCTGGGTATATGTCTTCTGGGGGGCGTGTCTTTGGGTGTGGCCTTGGGGCATGGCATTTAAGGGCATGGCTTTAGAGCATCACTTTTGAGGACATGATTTAGGGGGCGTGGCTGAATTTATTTGTATGGCGTGTTTCAAAACAGCTTTAGTTGTCTTCGGCCACAATTACGGAATATAAAATATAATAATTAGTGAAGTCTTGGGGAAAACTGCTCCATGCCCTTGAGCTGTAAGTGCAATCCTGTGCTGCAGGTTACACACACTCCTGAGCGAGAGGGGAAGTGGATGAGTGTGTGTTAAACTCAGTAATGAAACACAGGACTACCTTTGGCCAAACCTGTTCTGAAGGGTGAGTGTGTTTGCAATAACTGGAGCACTCGCTGGTTTAAAGTGTGTTTGTTTCCTGGAGCTGGACATGTTTCCATTCTCTCTCTCTCTCTCTCTCTCTCTCTCTGTCTCTCTCCATGCTGGAATGAACATAATGGCCCCTCCTGCAGCTCGGTGCTCCCTATTTTCTGGAACGGGCGATGATCTGAGTGGATTTACATGAACTCCTCTAGGCTATTAATTAGCGATTTCATTTATCTTGGAAATGAGAAGGAAAACACGCCTGTCACTTACCGGGAAGATTTAAAGCAGCCATTTACTCAACGTACGCTGAGAAACACGCATCCGTCATAGCGGGAGAATTAGATTTAGGGTCAGAGTCGAAGAGCTATCAGTTGGTTTTGGCCGAATCCGGAATACCTCCTCGCGAATAAGGAAATGCGTCTTACGTTCATTCATTCCAACTGTGTGAAGCCGTGATTAAATCCCACTCGCTGACTCACGAGCAGAGAATGAAGTCCAGCTGCAGCACTCGGCCCAAATGGGAGAATTATAGATCCGAAATGTTTATCGAAGCCGTTCATCTCACGCGCTTGTTTTTTAGCTCTTCATGGTTCAACACCTACTTACACCAATGAACTAAAAGGTCAACTTAGAACAGTTCAGCTGAAAACTTCATTTAGCAAAAACACCCATTACTGAGTAAGGAATAAAACACTGTGTCATGCGGTTACGGGAAAATAATCAACACCGGGGCAGTGTGAGGAATCGAAGCTCCCGTTACCACACAGGACCTGATTATTTTCCTGTAACAGAACTTCCTGAAGTGTTTGCCAATGATTACAGTTTTTACACGAAATACTTTTTATCTGTTAATCTCTTAACATGCTGTGGAACTTCCACAGAACGAGTCAGTTCCTGTTGTCGCTTACGTTACAGCAGCTACAAACAGTCGTTCCCTCACCAGCCTCTCTTTTCTCTCTCTTCAAGTTAATAAGACAAAAATCGCAGCTTTTCGTGTTACCTAGTTACAGCTTTACTTCTGACTGTTACAAAGCGCTGACACTGGAGACTCCTTCCATATATACTTCACCATACCAATTATTTTTTTAAATCCGTTTATATGGCACATCCACCATACAAGTCCCTGTGAATGAGCTGTTACTATAGAAACGATAACGTATTAGAATGAATGCATTAATATAAAGCTATATATAGATGATGTATATGAATATATATGTATATAGAACATTATACAACACTTTCTGACCAATCAGAATCCAGAATTCCACAGTTATATGGTATTAATCATATGATTAAATGTTTTATGTCACCTGTTAGCCAACCACAGTGGGCGGGGCCAGCTATTAGTATTATTATTGGTTCTGGTCATAGAGGAACTTTTAAGCTTTTAAATTTTTCATAAAGAGTTCAAAAACAAACCTGGAGTATAAAGTGATGTAAAATAAGAGTCTTGCTGGTGAGATTTATGAAGAATATGAGATTTACGAATCAAAAATATCTTTCAATGTTGTTGTAACTAGAAGATAAGAAGAAGAAGAAAAGAAGAAGAAGAAGAAAGCGTTTTTTAAAAGCACTGCTTGCTTTTGTCGTTCGTTCTCCATGTGCTTTTCACCTGTTCCATGTTGCCCTTTTGTCTTCGCGCCACTTTGCGAAGTCTTGCCAATTGTTTTCACATGATACTGCGCCTTATTTTTTTGATCCCGTTTTCTTCCAGATTTCTGTTATCGTTATTTTTGTTATTATGGATTAAGATTAAGATCCTCCTTCTTTCCTGTTTCTTCATCTATGGATGGACACTGATTTAGATTTTTAAATTGCCCCAAAAAATGAAAACACGAGTGGAGACTCACTCACCTCTAAAATCACGTTACAAGAGCGTTGTTATTGGCTACAGTGTTGATGTTGCGGTAGCTGTTGTTTTTTTTATTTCAGTGTTCTGATGATTTTTCTGTTCGTCAAAAAAAAGTAATAATAATGCCAAGCTGGCATGGCCACGAGGAAGGAGGATCAGAGAGAGATTGAGATCGGAGCTGTTTTTGGATACGTTTGTTACTGCTCCGGGATGAGTCGTCACGTTGGAATGCACCGGGCTCGGATCGTGTCCTCGTGGGATTCGGCTGAAACGGAGGAACAAGGACGGAGACGTTATCCGAGGCACGATCAGAAACGTGATCTACATTTCACCGCTTTATTAATCTCTACAAATAAACGTGATTTTTCCGAGAGATAGTTTTTCCGAGAGGAAATTAATCATCTTCCTTTCTTTGTTATGGACTGCGTAAGTGTTTTTTTTTTTTTTTTTTTTTACACACTTCAATAAAAAGAAATTTTATATATATATAAAATTATAAAGGTGAAGGCAAAGAAAATCCGTGAGACAAAGGCAGTAAAAGAGAGGGGTGTTTTTTTTTGGACGTAGTCGCTGTATTCCGGGATGAGTCGTCGTGTTGGAATGCGCCCGGGCCGAACGATGTCCTCCAGGGTTCGGATACAGGGGAGGAATGTTTCGGAGCGTAGCTGCACTCATCCGTCATCGATCCTGCTCTACATCTGTTTACCTTTGTTGCTACTTATTGCATTGGCATCGGACATCGGATAAAATATAAACTCTCGCTCTCAATTATTTCCCGACTGTATTTCAGGTCTGATATCTCGCCTCTGGAATTTAAAGTAAACGCAGAGAGAGAGAGAGACAAAGGGAGAGAGAGAGAGAGATGGAGGGAGAGAGAGAGAGAGAGAGAGATGGAGGGAGAGAGAGAGAGAGAGATAGAGAGAGAGAGAGAGAGAGGTTTTCTCACAGTGTCAGCAGTAGCCGTGTGTGTGTGTGTGTGTGTTGATATAAACTGATGTAGGTGTAAGACGTGAAGTGTGTGTGTGTGTGTGTATGTGTGTTGATCTAAACTGAAGTGTGTGTGTGTGTGTGTGTGTTGATGTAAACTGATGATGGTGTAAGAAGTGGTGTGTGTGTGTGTTGATATAAACTGACACGTGTGTGTGTGTGTGTGTGTGTTGATATAAACTGAAGTGTGTGTGTGTGTGTTGATGTAAACTGATGAAGGTGTAAGAAGTGGTGTGTGTGTGTTGATATAAACTGATGTAGGTGTAAGAAGTGAAGTGTGTGTATGTGTGTGTGTGTGTTGATATAAACTGACGTGTGTGTGTGTTGATATAAACTCATGTGTGTGTGTGTGTGTATGTGTTGATATAAACTGATGTAGGTGTAAGAAGTGAAGTGTGCATGTGTGTGTGTGTGTATGTGTGTTGATATAAACTGGTGTGTGTGTGTGTGTGTGTTGATGTGAACTGAAGGTGTAAGAAGTGAAGTGTGTGTGTGTGTGCGCGCGCGTGTGTAGATGTAAAATGATGAAGGTGTAAGAAGTGAAGTGTGTGTGTGTGTGTGTGTATTGATATAAACTGAAGTGTGTGTGTGTGTGTGTATTGATATAAACTGAAGTGTGTGTGTGTTGATGAAAATTGATGAAAGTGTAAGACGTGAAGTGTGTGTATATGTGTGTGTGTGTGTGCGTGTGCGTGAATGTGTGTGTGTGTATATGTGTGTGTGTGTGTGTGTGTGTGTGTGTGTGTGTGTTTCTTTTCAGCCAGGGTTTAAACAGGGAAGGACAAAAGTTTTGGCACCCGTATAGTTTGGTGAACAGTTCAGTCATATAGTTTAACAGAAATGTTAATCACTCATAAAATAAAGATGCTTATTATAATAATACAAATAATTAACAATAACAACAATGATAATAACAAACAACAACAATAAACAACAACAATACCACTACTGATAATAATAACTAATAACTAACAAACAATAATAACAATCAACAATAATAATGATTATACAGGTTTTTTAGTTTACTTTCCCTTTCTTTCTTTCTTTCTTTCTCTTTTCCCTCTTCTTTTTCTTTCTTTTCTCTCTTCTTTCCTTTTTTAAGTTTCAATTCCTTTTTTCCTTTTTTTAGTTTCAATTCCTTCTTTCTTTCTTTCTTTCTTTCTTCCAATTTGTTTACATCTTAATTTTTACTTTTTTCCATTCTTTCTTCTTACTTTTCTTAATTTCTCTTTTTCTTTCTTTTCACACTTATTTCTTTCATTTTAGTTTTCTTTCTTTCTCACACACTATACATTTGACCTTTTATTACACACACACACACACACACACACACACTATACATATGATCTCTTATTATACACACACACACACACACACACGCACAATACATATGACCTCTTATTATACACACACACACACACACACACGTACAATACATTTGACCTCTTATTATACACACACACACACACACACTATACATATGATCTCTTATTATACACACACACACACACACACACGTACAATACATATGACCTCTTATTATACACACACACACACACAATACATATGATCTCTTATTACACACACACACACACAGCTGATCCATCACTCACTTTGTCTTCTCATCTGGTAACAAGACGCATCCAAACACACTCTGATTTACGGCTGTGGTTTGGGCCAACGCACTAATCATTTATTACACCAAGAACCAGTGCCAGAAACCTTAAACACACACACACACACACACACATAGCTATATACAAACACACACACACACACACACACATAGCTATATACAAACACACACACACACACATAACTATATATAAACACACACACACACACACACACACACACCATAAAGCTTTGATTAATATCTCTCCACATTTCTTGTGGTATTATTAAAGTCTCAGCCGGAGCTTTACAATCGCTAATGTCAGATTTACAGCATGTATCAGACGTGTAGCGGGATCACGTCAATAAAACTCGTACGTTTAATACGGAATTCTACGAAATTCCTAAAAATATCTACATGAGAGAAAGTGCAAGAACAAAAAAAACATAACAACAACAACAACAACAACAATAATAATAATTTCCACCAGTTGTTGGTTAAGGTGTGCTCTGACTTTTCTGTAATTTGTACTCTTTTTTTCTATATTCTTCCTTTCTTTCTTTCTTTATTTATTTCTTTGTTTGTTTGGGTCTGTTTTTATACCAATACTGTATTTTTATGCCAATACTCAGCTAAAAGTTTGTGCTGTTATAATAAGTTTATATGATATAATAATATTAACTTAAAATAGATCCTTTTATGCTTTGCACTTTATTTTCTTTTATTCCCCCCTTTTTCTGAGCATTACTTTGTTGTCCCTGAGACAGAGCGACTGTCCATCAGAGAGGGACACGAATAAAAACCCCTTCAGGAAACTAAGAACCTATTAACTAGCGAAAGAACCCCTGAGGAACCGTTTTGTTTCTGATCCTTTAGATGATCCAGAATGAAGGAAGCAGTAAATTTATGAATTAAAGGATTGTCGTGATGTTTCATTGTCCGTCCTGATGCGTTAACGCTTATACTGCAAAACTCATATTTTTCTACTTAAAACAGAAACTGTCTCAGTATCAGTGGGGCGGAGCTACGGATTTAATGATGTCACTAAAAACGTTTTGTGGATGCGCACCAGAGGATGGCGACACGACACGCAGAAACTTCTGACCTTTAACTTTGCTAATGTTACGGATGTAAACGTTTGTGGTTTTCAGTCACATGCTACAAAAGCAACAACGCCGCACACTCCAACACGGACGCGTCTCTCCTCGACGTCTCGTCTCTCGCTCCACCCGTGCCGCCTGAGAACCAACCACCACTCGTTCTTCACCGCCAACAGCTGAGCTCCAGCACCGCCCAGTTGCTCCGCCTCCCGTAACCACGAGAACGATAATACAGACTGAACTAAATCAGTGCAATAACACAGCATTAATAACACACCCGGATTTGCTCAGTGTCTCCTCCTGTCATCTGCACAGCGTTTTTATATTTTGTTTTATATTTTTATTATTCTACAGTATTTTTATATTCAGCGATTTATAATTTATGTCCTCTCGTTCATTCATTATTGCACATTGCGCCTGTCACTTCAGACCACCTCGTGTATGTATATTGTGTTGTTACACCCAGCTCTAAGATGCGACATAAAGGACAACACTTGAATTTGAACAAATAAAACATAAGCAAAAAAAAAAAAAAAAAAAAATGGAGGTAGAACAATAGAATCAGGAGTTTCAGTTGTTGAAAGTGGAAAGTTTAAAGCTTCAAGCTGAAGGTAGATTGTCTCCTGATCATGCCGGTAAAGCTCGGGACAGTTCACTAGATTTGATTAATAATTTAAAACAAATTAAAACTTAATTAACTTTTTTAAATATAGTTATAAAGTTGGAAGCTGCTCTAGCTCTAGCTGTTGCCAGGTGAAAATTTCGTTGTACACGTTACTATGACAATAAAGCCACTTCTTGTGACATCGAATGACACGTTTTACGGCTCCAGTTCATACACACCAGCCTGTGAGTGCTAGCTCTTAGCTAAACAACAAGCTAAGTCAGCTGGCATGTGTAACGAGGGAGAAGGTGTGGAGATGTTCCTCGGACGTTTTTCAGGAGAACGTTTAACGTCCAGCGATGACACAAACGAGACGTGAGGAAAGACAGGAAGTAAACACGAAGCCTCCGAGGCGACTCCTGAGCAGGATGGGTTTGACTGTTGTCACTGGCGCCGTTTTAAACATTAATAAAAGGTAAGAAGCAGAAGGAGGACGTGAGGAGCGACGGTTTGGATCGTTAGCGGCGAGCTGTATGATACAATTTTTGGCGAGAGAGAGTTATGATGTAACGAGAACGGAATATGCCTGACCTGCGCATCAAAACACTCCCCGAATCATCCGCACTCCCTCATCCACCCTCATCCTCCCTTTCTCGCGATGGACAGAAAGGACTCCTGAGGGCCGTTTAAGTCAGTCCGAGAGCACGGCGGCCATTTTTTACCTTCTGATTTACAGATTGCTAAATGAAATCTTGTTTGCTTTGAGCCGGAACTTTCTAACAAGGTCTCATGACATTGCACGGTTAATATTATGATTGTGATTTAATAAAACATCATTTTAAAGGCTGAGTAGATCGGGTTTCTGTGATATGCCACCCGAGGGATGAGAGCGGACCAGAACCGCGCGTGTGTGTGTGTGTGTGTGTGTGTGTGTGTGTGTGAGAGAGAGAGAGAAAGAGAGAAAAAACACTGGGTTTGAATAAACGCCCTAAACAGCACAACAGAGATGTTTTAACGTCAGTAAAACGTGTACACCGTGACTTTAAAGCTCTCCTGTGGTTCTTAGGTCGTTGTGTTAATTTAAAGGAAATGAGTTTTTTTTTCCTGCGGTGCATTGGTGTGTTCTCATCTTTCGTCTCTCTCTGAACACGGATTAAACAACGTCTGTTAAAGCCAGTAAGAAAAAAACACATGAAGAAGAAGAAGAAGAAGAAGAACATGAAGCAGAAAAACACCATGCACTTTAGTGTTGTTCCAAATTTATTGTTGAAATATAATGTTGTAACCACACAAAACAAATTAATTTAATTACATCTAAACGTCAGTTTTACGTAATTACGTCAGCTTTCTGACTTTTATTTCAAGGCGATGGATTAATATATCGATCAAATGGCAATGGATTAACATTAGTGATATGTGGGCGTTTCTAAATTAGCATATTCATGCATATTCATAGATCGTGTATTTTTAATGAGGATGCAGGTGTGGAGACGTTCCTCTGAGATTTTCAGTCATCCGTTTGATTATGTTTATACAGCACATGGAATTGTAAAGGTTGAAAAGGTTCGGGAGAACGTTTAACGTCCTACGATGACACAAACGAGACGTGGGGAAAGACAGGAAGTAAACACGAAGCCTCCGAGGCGACTCCTGAGCAGGATGGGTTTGATGGTTTGATTGTTGTCATTGGCGCCGTTTTAAGCATTAATAAGTCGTGAAAAGCAGAAGGAGGACGCGAGGAGCGACAGTTTGGATCGCTAGCGGTATCCTTTCTGGCAAGAGAACGTTATGATGCAACGACAGCGGAATATGCGTATACTGACCTGCGCTCGGGCGAATATGATGATCGAGCTATTATTATTATTTTTATTTTGTAGCCTCTCTGACCTCATGTTCATTGCCTTTATGTTAGAAATTCATCTGGTCTCATCATGAGCTTTATTACAATGGCTTATTTATGCACATTGGGCCTCATTTGTCGAACCAGATACGAACGGATTTATTCGTAAATCCTTCATACGAGCGTTTACACGTATAAAGAAATTTGGTGTTCATGAAAATCCTGTAAGTTCAGTAAAGCGTTCGTATCCTCCTCGTGCTCCTGAGTGTGTGTAAATATACGCATCAGAAGACTCACTGATGTGAACCTCGACCTGATGGACTTCAGATCCTATAATCTGCACGGATTTCTGCACTTTTCTCTCTGGAATATTCTGTGGAGTTTAAACTGTTTGTGTTTGTGACGTTTCCAGCGTTTAGCAGACGCCGTTATCCAGAGCGACTGATAGAGCAGCTTTAGAGTCTCGATCAGAAACACGTCCTCACGCTGGTTCACTCGCTCAGGGACTTAGAGCTCCGCCCACAACATTTACTCAAAACCAGTCG
>CM075006.1:3755463-3791386 GCA_037576675.1 Pangasius sanitwongsei
TATATATATATATATATATATATATATATATATATATATATATATACACACACACACTAATCATGTATATTCACTGATTAGTGAAATAATCAGACTACAGCGAATAAATGAAATGCTAAAAATATATATTTATTAAAGTCTGTGAAAGCTCTTCCGTTTCTTTTCTTTTCGTTTAAAGAAAGTTTAAAGACTTCTTGTTTTGGACAGAAGTATCTTATCTGCATTTTTTTTTTTTTTCTCCTCACTTTGATACATACCCACATATGATAGGAAACATAACCACTTTGAATTGATGTCTTATTTATAGTCATGAACTAATTGACATTATCACAAAAGAGACAAAGGAAAAGAAACTCCTCCTCTTCTAAATAATCTTAACCCCAAAATAACATGGGATTAAAAATATTTTTAAAAAAATCAATAAATTGTTCCATCTTTAGAAAAACATCAATGCAGTTATGTAATGGCCAACAAGCCTGTTATTAACACAACATTTATTTTTATGCATTTTCTGCAGCTCCTATTGAATTCCGGGCCTCCATGGAAGGCAGCGTTTGTCCTCAGGACACCTCCCTGAAGTCGTCCCTGGTTCTGCCTGCTAAGAAATCGGTGGTTTTCCCAGGTGAGGTTCAGGAGAACCCTGTGAAAGCCGCGCTCTTCCACAAGCAGCCGCCCGCTCTGCCACCGAAGCCTTTTAGCCGGCAGCTGAACCACAGCATAGGTGAGGAAGAGCACTGGATCACATGACCACAGCTCTGCTGCGTTCAGGGTTTAATTAAAGACCGAGATAATAAAGGGTTCATGTGTGGGATGTGGTTAGAACCAGGTCTGTATTCGTCTTCTTCTGTTACTGAAGGGATTGCTATGGCTCCAGCTCCTCAGGACACAATGGCCGTTCACATATTCATTGAGATGTTTCAAATATTCATCTTCCTGCATTTCTTCCTCTCCATCAGAGCCATGTCAGACCCTGAAGCTGCCCTGCGTTCAGGGGAAACACTCTCCTCCTCTTCCTCCTAAGAAAGTGATGATTTGCGTGCCATCCGGAGGCCTGGAGCTGCCCGTCTCCTCCCCGAGCCCTCTCGCCACCTACCCCGGGAAGTGCAATCCCATAATGCACCACGGCAGCCTGGGGGGGCATCACGGACACCCGCACCAGCTGCAATACGGCAGCGTGCCCAGCCGCATCATCGAGGAGCTCAACAAGACGCTGGCGCTGTCCATGCAGAGGCTCGAGAGGTCAGTCTGGGGCTCATGCAGGTATTTTTTTTAAGAAGACGCATTCATATTTCCGTGGTCTAGTGTCCGGGTTGCCAGGTATCAGCAAAATTCCAGCCCAAGAACAGCACAACACGACCTGAAACTATCCCAAAACGTTCAGGAATTAGAAAATGGAGATGCATTTTCTTCTTTTCTCAGCCTCTGTATGGGGAAATAATGTCACTGTGGTGTGCACACATTTCTAATTTGCAATATTTTACACCTTTTTATCGTCGCCTGGTACAGCCATTATCCACTCCATATTTCCCTCTACAATATTTTTTCCATATTTACTTGCCGTTCTGATGAAGACACACATAGAACGAATGATCTCTAGCCTTCTTACTCCATTCAAAGAAGCTTTCACAAAGTGATGTTGTAACTAGTCTATTTACAGAAAAGCACTCTGACCTTAATCACTGTGATATCTGTAGCCCTCCAATCACAACAGAAATGGTTCTCTGCATCATTGATACACTGTCTGCACTTGCACTTTACCTTTATTTGCCAGAATTGATTGGTTTTCATTCCAATTATTTGCTTATAACAAGATCTTGGTAGCTGTGGACTATTTTTAGCCCAAAATAAATGACAAGTGCACATCCGCAACCTTTTTCCAAAACTAGGCCCATAGGGTGTAAAAAAAAAAAAAACGCAACCCTGGGATTTTTGATGCTTTGCACTGTATTGCACTTAGAGGAGGTTTGGAATGGATGTGGAATAGAAATTTTAATATTAGTATGTTAGTATTTAATATTAGTATATTTTAAAGATGTTTAAAGTATTTCAGATCTTTTTATCGACATTCTGCTGTGCAGATTCCCACAATGAATAATCACGTCAATAAAAGCGTCCAGTTGCATCGCACCGTTCGTATATGCTACAAGGTTCTTAAAACGGGGATGGATTTAAAACTAGCGTCAGCTTTTTGTCTGCTTCTGAACACAACTAAACTACTGCTCATGGATTACCAGCTAGCTAGCTACTGTACTACGATAGAGGCACTGTTAGAGATTAGCTACATGGAGGTGACAAGGTGGCGTTTTTCTTAATATCTGAGGATGAATTTCAATCCAGCATCAGCTTTTTTAATCTGCTTATGAACATGACTAGACTACGGCTCATGGATTAACAGCTAGCTTGCTGCACCTAAGTAGCGTAATGGCCGTACAGAGATTAGCCAGCATGTGCAGTTTAGCCGTAGCGTTTACGGTTTTTGAGCTTTTACTAAGAAGATATGGGGGATCCTTGAAAACCGTGGTTTTTGATCTTTTGTACAACAAATTTGAAATCAGATTTTCCTTTTTATTTTTTTAACCACTGGTTTGTGTGTGTTTTAAATGGTTGATAAAAAAAAAAACTGCGAAACCATGCTATTTTAAAAACTAGGTTATCATACCATGAACATTTTAAACCGTAACACTTCTACAACAGTTCGAAGGACACACACTGCCTCAAATTTCCGTAAAATAAGGACCAGCTTTTCAGTCAGTGCACAGCGTCCTTTATCTCAGGAGTAGAGCTGCACTGTAGCTGAAATGCGAGGTTTATTAGCATGAGAGCACGTGAAAGGCCAGTTTTGCTCTTTTTTTAGAATATAGAGCAGGTCACAGCTGTAGCGTAGCTCGTATCTCGGATGTGCTGTTTGTGAACTGTGACCCAGCTAAGCTAACACGCCCATCCCGACTCCATGGCCCATTTTCCCCACCCGAGAGACAGAGCATAGTCTCACCGTGGCTCTTTCTCTGGCCTTCCTGCGTACTGATTGGCATCGGGACAGAATTCGAACGCTGCCAGTCTCTACCTGATGCCAAGCCGGCCACAGCTTGTGTCTGTTGCGTAACGGATCAGAGATCCAATTTGGCTAAACAGCATTTCTCGTTCCTCAAAGACTCTTCGGCTTGGAAATGAATACTGCGATCTTATGTTTTATTTGAATTTTAAAGTATATTGGAGAAAGCTTTAATAATATTTTTTTTAACTAAAATCCAATTTAATTTAAATAAAGCTGTCCAATTTAAAGGAGCAGTGTGTATTCCTTAAAAAAAGTGTTTCTAAAGCTTTCTGGCCCAGAAATTAATTACTACAATTCAATATTTCTCCAAATGTTTCTTTTCTCTGTAATTTTATTTTCTGGTCCAGAAATTAACTTTTTTCTATTTCTATTATTTCATTTTTCACATTTAAAAAAAACATTTTAGGACATCTTTGCATTTTTTCTGAAATGCAATATTTCTTTTTTTTGTAATTTTATTTTCTGGCCCTGAAATTAATTTTGCAATATTTCTCACAACTTTTTTTTAAGGACATCTTTACTTTTTTTTTTTTTCTTCCTGGCCCAGAAATTAACTGTACAATAAAATATTTACCACTGTTTTTGTTTTAATTTTGAGCTTTTCTTTTTTTCTTTGGCCCAGAAATTAATTTTGCAATGAAACAGATTATTATTATTATTATTATTATTATTATTATTATTTTAATTTGGGGCGTCTCTGTATATTTTTCTGGCCTATAAACTACCAGAAATTAATAATGCATTAAAATATCTATAGTTTTGTTTTAATTTAGAGCCTCTCTGTAAATTTATTTATTTATTTATTTATTTATTTTTTTTTCTGGTAAAATGCATACGAGTTTCTCACAATTTCCTTTTAGGGCTTCTCTGAATTTGTTTCTGGCTCAGGATTTAATAAGACTGCAGTTTAGTGTAGATGAACTAAACAAATAAATTATAGGCAGGTTTATTTTTTCTTCACCTAGAAACCGAGGGAGGTGCAAACTTTTGCACTTAAGTATGTGATTGTACAGCTGTGTATGACCGACTGAAATAATAAGACGGCAAACGTGACACAATAACACAAGCATATGGTTTACGTGCTTTTGTATTGGCCTTAAATCATTAACGTAGGTTTTAATTTTACCGTAACGTAGACTTCTCTCTCTTTTCCCCTCCTCTGTCAGTTCTGCATTGCATTCTGGGCAGTGTGGTCTTTTGGAGAGCAGGCCGGTACCCACGGTGGTGATCGACTGTGAGGACGATAAGGAGAACATGCCCAGTGAGTCAGACTACGAGGACTTGCCTAGCATGTACAAGGACGACCTAGAGGAAGAAGACGAGGAGGACGATGAAGAGGACGACGACTCACTATTCACAAGTTAGTCCAATTATAACGCTTATTTATTGTGCGTACAGCAGGAATTATCTCCGCATGCAAGGAATAAAACACTTGATGATAATAAGTGATTTAATGTTTTACAGTATTTCTCTTATACCACATCAGTTGTCATACTTTTTATCCGTTTGTGGTTACAGTTCATGTTGTAGAACGTCCACAAGAAACGTTCTCACTTGCGTTATCGCAGTTGTAAACAGTCGTTTCCTCACCATGCTCTCTAGTTTCTCTATCTCATGAAGTCATTCTTCTGTCATGAAGATTTCGGAAAACTTCTACAGCTTTACCTCTGACTGTTACAAAGCTCTGACACTGGAGACTCCTTACATAAATGTTAAATAAGCCTTTTTTTCCCCCCTTACAGAACACTTCACCATATCAGCAATTATTTAACGTTTTTCTCTGTTTAATAACATCACGTCGTAGATTATGCAGTCGTCGTACAAGTCCCTGCGAACGAGCTGTTACCATAGCAACAATAATGTATTTAAGTGATACGATAACGGCAACAAATTAGTCAGCACCTTCTGACCAATCAAAATCAAGAATTTGACGGTGTAAAAAACGCAATAATGCATTGTGAGCCAATGCTACGATGAGTTGCGTGCTAATTGTATATGTTAATGATGCTAGCTTGGATGTCAAATCTCACCAAGCTTGAGTTGAAAGAAACAGCGACTGAGGGAAGCTCAGCTCACACAGCAGGTCGGTTTAGGGACGAGATGTTCTGCACACTGTCACACGGTCTCTTTGTGTTAGAGCAGGTTGGAAGCGAAGGAGGTGTTACAGACAGGTATGTTGTGTTCTGAATCATCTCAGGGTCCTGTTCTGAATCTAATTAACCTGAGAGCGTGTGTGATGTGATTGTGTGTGTGTGTGTGTGTGTGTGCAGATACTTTAGCCCTGAAGGTGTTGAGGAAAGACTCGCTGGCTATAAAGCTGAGTAACAGGCCGTCTAAGAGGGAGCTGGAGGAGAAGAACATCCTGCCCATGCAGACGGACGAGGAGAGGCTCGAATCCAGGCAGCAGATCGGATCCAAACTCACACGGTCAGCATAAACACACACACGTGTGCACACACACACACACACACAGTTGCAGAAAAGCTGTAAGGATTTGTGTGTCAAATGTTGACACCCAGGCAACCTGGAGTCTCCAAAAACATGGCCATGGAGTGTGGTCTTTGTTTGGTTGGTTGTTTTTTTTTTTTTTTTTTTTTCCTCAGAAAGAGCTGAAGATTTCTCTCAACCCAGTCACTGATGGATTTAAGGTCTCTGACGTTCACGCTAAAGCACGGCACTCACTCAGCAGCACGTGAATACGGTTACTAAGCAGCACCACGCTGCCAAATTGAAAAAAAAAAAAATTCACAGATCGGTTTTAACTGATGATGTTGCAAACTGTTTTCCACACAAATTAGGCAACATTAGGCTACACTAGCAGAGGGTGTGTGAGGGCTGTGTGGTGAGGGCTGTGTGGTGAGGGCTGTGTGGTGAGGGCTGTGTGTGTGTGTGTGTGTGTGTGTGTGTGAGAGAGAGAGTGTGCTCACAAATGGCCCAGTGAATGATGAAGGCCATCAGCGCTCTCGTGCATCTCCGTCCTCTTCAATACAATACAATAGAGCTGACCTAATTTCAGCCAAACCTTCTGCTCTCTCACTCTCTCTGTATCTCTCTGTCTCTCTCACTCTGTCTTTCTCTCCTGTATCTCTATCTCTCTCTCTGTATTTCTCTCCTGTATCTCTGTCTCTCTGTCTTTATCTCCTGTATCCCTCTCTGTATGTCTTTTTATCTCTCTCTGTCTTTCTGTCTGTCTGGTTCTCTCCCTCTGTCTCTCCTGTGTCTCTGTCCTTCTGTCTCTCTCTCCCTCTGTCTTTTTATCCCCTCTCTCTCTCTGTCTCTCTCTCTGAGTCATCCCCGCTGCACTGCGTCCTTGACTGTTTCCAGCTAAACGAGATTAAAGCTGTACAATATGTTCTCCTCTTTAACGGCTCCAGAAGCCGGAGTCGCTGATGACTGCTGCAGGAACGCGGCTGCTGAATAAACCAGATCAGGGCCAGGCATGTTAAAATCATTTAGCACATGCTAATGGACTGAGCGCTCAGCGTCGTAGCTGGATAATAGCGGAAAATGCCAAATGCCAACTGTAGACACGAAATCCGGCCTCAACAAAAGCGCTGCTGGCTGAGTGTGTTAAAAAAGACATGCCGAGATTTTGAGAGAAGGAGACTGTGGAATCATCAAAGATACTTCTACACTCATCTCAGCAATTCTAACACGTTTATTATCTTGCTAATGAACGCTAAAAAACATGGCTGACCCTCTACCTCGTCTAAGCCTAAAATGTATAATCACTGATAATGGTTATGAATGAAAATCTGTCCTAGAATATGTATAATATTTTTAAGATGTAATAATTATTTTTTTTATACTGTTAATGTTTTAACACGTGACCATTTTTGTACTTGCTAATGAATGAACGTCTTTATTGAACACACACCAAATGTTTTAAAAGTTGGTATGAATTACAATTTGTCATTCATTGTAGTCCAGAGGGTGTGCAAACTTTTGCACCCAACTGTATATTAATGGAGGTTTTACAGTGAGGATAGTAAAGGACATGCCTGGCTTATCAATTCAACTGGATAATGCATTTATTATATTCACCTTCATTTTGATCAAATCCATACGCTACTATCGGGGGGATAAAAAACAGATTTGACAAATCAGGATTTAAAGCTGATGGGATTTCCTGAAGCTATTCTGAGAACGGAGAAGGTTTCAGTGCAAATCATGTGACGTGTTTGCTTGCTCTGAGGTGAAATGAACGCGTGAGGTAGCGAGCGAGGAGAGGACGGATTTTTGGGAGGTTACGAGGTTAGTGACGCTACCTTCTCGTTGAAGCTGACCGACGCGCAAACAGAAATCCCGCCAAAAACAGCGCCATGCCTGGCGTGCACGTCGCACCCTTATGACACGACTGTCACTTTCTTGCGTAACCTTGTTACATCATGGGGTTTGGCAGCGAGACCTGTTGTGTAACCATGTCTCACTGGGCAGATACACACCAGACCATATGTGTTTGTATACATTTCATCACTGTTGTATGAATTCATATGACGTTTTCAGATATTTGGTTTATATAACTCATGTTTACTTTCCAAGACTTTGCAGTCATGATATCTAGCTCATGGATTTAATGAATAATGGCACTGGTGTGGAGTTCATTAAAGATTCCTGATCCACACACTCAGTATTGCCTTTGTATATATTCCATGTAGTCTTACTTAAGTTTGGACTTGGATCAAATGAATACTTAAAGGAAGAGAGACCGCACTACGCTCCTTTACCTATATATAGCCACAGTGATGTCAGTTACAGGCTGGAATTTTTATTAACACTTTTAGATTTAATGCAGAAGATGTGTACTGAATCACCACACTCGAATGCTTGCGTGACACCGTGGGCTTTCTTAAGGACGCGGTGGGTGTTGATGGTGAGCTGAGCTGAAGGCTGGATCTGTATACAGGAAGTCACATGACCTTTCTCAGCCCTCGGACATTTAGCGTATAGAATAGTGATGTTTACTGCGTCTCCCGTTCCCAAATATCCCAAATATCCAGCGCTCTGGTGCAGGGATTTTCGGGGCATTAGAAATCCTTATTTCTATATATTTTTTTCTAAATATTCCATATTATCTTTGCTGGTAGTGTCAATCCATTCCTCCGTCTCACCCGTCTGTCCATCCCTCCTTACATCTGTCTGTTTGTCAGTCCATACTTCCATCCCTCCATACCTTTGTCCAACTTTAGCCAGCTTTCTATCCATTTATCCCTCTTTAACTCTGTTCTTCCATTCATCCATTCATCCCTGCCTACCTCTGGCTGTCTTTCCTTCCATACTTCCATCCCTCCATACATCTGTCTGACTTAACATCTGTTTCTATCCCTACCTTTGTCTGTCCATCTGTTCACCTATCTCTCCTTACCTCTGGCCATATGTCTACCCTTGCTTCCATTTCTCATTACCTCTGGCCATCCGTCCATCCCTCCCTACCTCTGTATGTCCACCCATTCATCTGTCACTTCCTACTTCTGGCTGTCTGTCCATCTCCCTACCGCTGGCCATTCATCTATCCATGCTACCATTCCTCTCTTTTTCTGGCAGTCTGTGCATTCACTCCGTTCCTCCCTACCTTTGGCCATCTGTCCATCTGGCCATCTCTCTATTCCTCACCCCTTCATACCTCTGGTCATCTCCATCCATCCATCTGTCCATCTGTCTGTCCATCTGTCTATTCATCGATCCATCCATCTCTCACTACCTCTGTCCATCCATCTTTTTCTCCTTCTCCAGCCTTTGGCAGTCTGTCCATCCATTCATCTCTTCCTACCTCTGGCTGTCTTTCTATTCCTCACCCCTTTCATACTTCTGGTCAATTCATCCAACCTTCCATCTCTCCTCACCTCTGTTCATTAATCCCTACCTCTGTCTGTCCATTAATCCATTCATCCCTCCCTACCTTTGGCCATTCCTCACTACCTCTGGTCCTGAAGGCCATGACTCCACAGCAACCCTGCTTTTCCTTTTCTAACACACCGTATTCAAGGGTTCAGTAATTCTCTGACAAGTTTTGACTGGGTTTAAATGAGGAAAAATGTTAAACTGCTGTTGATTTCTCAAGGTTCCTCATTCCTCAAGTCAAACACTCCTGCTTTCACTTTGCTTGTCTTTTCAGGCAAGTGTGAATTTTCACACCAATGCAACAGTATACAGCTGTTCACTGTAAGGTACTGACTGTACACTGTGTGTGTGTGTGTGTGTCTGCCTGTGCAGGAGACTGAGCCAAAGACCCACAGCAGAGGAGCTGGAGCAGCGAAACATCCTGAAACGTGAGTGTTCATGCTGGATTTGGTCTGTTTACTCCCATAAGTATGATTACCCATCTCCCCCAGCTGTAAAACATCAAGCTGTTTTTTTTCTATACACATCTTTTTCCTGAAACTTCCTCGAATGGAGAATGTTGCTGCTGTTCTTTCGGTTGTTCTCGTTAGGGGTCGCCACAGTGGCTCATTGGGCCGCATGTTTGATTTGGCACAGGTTTTACGCTGGATTCCCTTCGCAACCCTTCAGTTTTATCCGGGCTTGGGACCGGCACTGAGAGTACACTCCCAGGGGTTGGGTTGGTTCCCTGCCTGGAAATCGAACCCAGGCTATGCCGGTGAGAGCGTGGGATGCTTAGCCACTAGACCACCAGGGACCGCCTCAAATAAAGAATGTTGCGGCAAAATACTTTCAGTTGTCGCCAAAATCGTCTGACCAAAATACTGTCAGCAGAATTCCGTTGCAAAATAATGTTTGATTTCGCCAAAATGCTTTCGCAAAACACTGTATGCTGTTTGCTGTATGTTAGCAGCTAAAGATGAGAAAGAGCTAGCTGTACCAAATGGGGATGTTCTTGTTGCAGAATGTTTTTTAGGAACTCAGGAACTGTAGGTGCATTTCAGGGCCAACTCTGGTTCCTAGAATGTAGTTCCAGTTCCTGCTCCAGAGTAGGTACTTTTTCTGCAGCTCTACTGGGTGGAACCTGCCGTACTGAAAGGCACTTATTGGTCAAATGCAAGCTTCCCATCTTACATGACATTTTAAAACTTGTGTTTAGTAAACATTCAAAGGGTTTCTCCATTTGAGGAGTGTTTTTTTTTTGGGCTGTAGGGGGTGATTCAGTGGTTAAGGCATTAATTTGCTAATCGGAAGGTTGCGAGTTCAAATCCAAGCACTGCCTCAACTGCTTGGTTTTATCTTTTCTTAACTGTAAGTTGCTTTGGATAAAAGCGTCAGCCGAATAATTAAATATAAATGTAAATGTGCATGAAGAACCAGTGTATCATAGTTACTGCATAAGTACTGGGGCATAAATCTTAACATTGTGCAAATACTGTATTTTTGCACTTCCTTCTTGCAACTCATGAATTGAGAGAAATCAAGATTTCCAAAGAAGGCAAGTTACATGGAACCAGTGTAAAGCAGTTCGTGACTTACCGAGACACAATAACGCAAATTATTGCGTTAAATGGCCGCATGATGGATGAGGATATATTGGTTTAGCTTGGAAAGTTTTTACAGTCCTGTAAAGGAAGATTTAAGTTTCTGCTGTAATACCTGCGCTGGGTTTAGTGAAGTCTCTATTCTGTAAGTGAAGGACAGTTTCAGTGTTTGCAGTACAGAGTGGCCTAGATTCCCCCTTCAAAATATGCATTTAAAAAAAAAAAAAAAAAAAAAAAAAAAAACTCCTCTTTTATACGAACACAAAATCCAGTGGGACTTTGGAGTTTCGTTTTTTTTTTTTTTTTTTACTTTTATACTGGGTGTGTTTTGGATGCCAAAAGGCAGAATCTCTTTCTGATATGTTCCAGACAGTTTTTCAGCCTGCAGCATCTTTTTTTTTTTTTTTTTTGGAGAAACCCGAGGCTTTGCTCATGATAACACGCAGGAAAGTCGTCCAGCAATGAGAGCTCAGGGGAAAGGCTGTTTTGGTTTTTCCTCCTCTAAGCCTCACTGAATTGAACGTCCTCCGCTGGCTTAGTTTTCTCTTAAATTCTCTTTATGAGAAAAGCGTGTGCTAGCTCAGCATTCAGATTGCATCATAACCTGTAGAGAATGTTGATCAGGGATGAAAAGACTTTCTCAAGGCATTCTCATCACTTGCCATGGTTAGTGGTTATCTGACTCTCTTTCAAAACCTGAGTCTCAAGCACTTTTTTTTTTCGTGGACATGAATGAATAAATTCCAGGTGGCATCTCACTTTTTTTTTTTTCCTGTTCACTTCCTGCAGCACGGAATGAACAAGAGGAGCTGGAGGAGAAGAGGGAAATCAAACGGAGACTTACGCGCAAGGTGAGATACAGTCTGCAATCAGAGTCAGTGTCTCTCGCCAAGTAATAGTGCCGTGGCTCTGAACAGTTTCTTACCTCGCAGGGTCTCATATAGCACCTATTGATGTCAGATGATTCATCTGGAATTACACATTACTGCTTCTTGTTACAAAGGGCTTTTTAGGAGTGAGTCAAAAGATGATTATATTCTGTTCTTTACCTGAAAAGAACACACTGTCTTTCGCGAAGCCTTTGTGAATGCTTCATGCATTTGTCTGGTCCAGTTTGGCTTCATTAACTGTAGTTTTTACACCTTCATTTTCAAAAAAAATTCCCATCCGAACAAACAGCATTTTTAAAAAAAAAATTCTCTCTCCACACGAAAACACACCAAAAATCCGTTTGAAAATGCTCACGTGACCACACCAACTTGTTATCAAACTCCTCAGGAATAACGTTAAGAGCTGCATATTAAGAAGAATTCCTAATACGTGTAAATGTATATGGCAAATTAAGTGATTCTGATTAGAGAAGGTGAAAAAAAAAAAAAGAGACAAAAACAAGGATTTGTATTGATGTGGCACTGAACAAGAAGTGAACAAGATTAAAAGTCATCAGTGTTAGGGTTTGCAGTGCTGGAGCCGTGTACGGATCATATTCTGATGCCTCGGCACGAGCAAAATGTAAAGCAAGGCTGTAAAGCAAAATGAATTTAAATTTCAAACACGCCAGCAAGCAAGAAATTACAGACAACAAAGAAACAACCTGGTCAGTGTTCTCAAAAAAGGTTCGTTTTCAGCGACCAGGGCTGTTTCTTACTGTAAGCGATACAAGCTGTTGCTTAGGAGCCCCGGACCGCCAGGGGGCGCCATTATTTTTTAACTAGATATGCCAAAAAATAAAACGCACATTTTACTATTATCTGGTGAAAAGTTTTATGTGTGAGGCAGTCACAGGATGTCTCACTTGTGGTGTGAAAAGAAACCGAGACTAAATTGGGTAAATCATGTAACTGAGATCAGAAACCCACAAAGAAGCGGCGATCACGAAACCTCGATATCCGTCTGGGGCTGAAAATCGCAAAAAGAAAAAAACAGAACAGAACAAACTGATGGTTAAGAAGTTAATGCTAACTAACCGGATTTAGTCAGCTGGTCTACTTTCTTGCTTTCCCCTTTTATGTTATTTGAAATGGGGGAAAAAATAGTGGCGTCAAAAAAAAAAATAGCTAGCTTGTATCTACGGTAAGAAGTGTTAGGCTAACACATGTTGAGTTGCTAGCTCGTTACTACAGCGGCCTGTCGGTTTTAAACATAATCACCGCTCAGGTGATCAAAAGTTCAGTCAACTATTGCTCTTTTTAGAGCTATGGCAACTCGCATGATCACGACCGCTGAAGAAATGATTTCCCAGAGTTCAAACCTTTCACCATGCTACGTAGCCTAATGGTCTGATGGACTTTTCTCAGGTGCTGTAATAAAATAATTTGGGGTGTTTTCAGCGTCAAGTTTTGTCTATTTATAGAATTTACGTACAGTATTTACAGTAGTTCTTGTTTAGTTATTTTTATTTTATTGTTTGCAGAAATAAAAATAAATAAAAGCAAATTCTTTTTGCTTGGCTTCCACTGAAATCGAATTAAAATGAGGCAGTGAAATTTAAGTGTCTATATTATTCATCGATCTTGGTGGAAATGAATATTTTAGCGAATCAAATGATCAAATATCTCGCTGCAGTGTGTCGCTGTTTGTTCATTAAACACAAACTCTTTCCGGAAATCTCCTTCGAAGCTTTCGGCACAGCGCTAATACACAGCTATTGAAGCCGGTGCGTCAATGAGTGTCTGTTAGGTGTTCGTGTACTAGCTGCTTTAATGGAACGAAAGATTAACGCTCATCGGACAACAGGTCTGGGAACCCTAAATGTTCAGAAATGTCCAGTCCTGTCAGTAACCAAAACGTTACGTTTGTGTGGGCGGGGCTTCAGTAACCCTCGGTAACCCTTATGTTCGTATTGCTTTTCTAAATAAAATATTTGTAGGCGCTTACTCCTACACCTTTAATGTTTTGGATTCTTAATGGAGGTTCACATTTATTGCTAAAATGTACCAGAAATCAGGTGAAAAGAATCAAGAATCATGATAGTTTGGTTTGCAAACAAAGATGAAACAGTTGTTTTCTCTACAGGTAGATTTCAGGTAGATTTCAACCCCCACTTAGCTACGTGTACTGTGAGTTAGTGTTATAAAAGTACTGAAAAGAGTTGCAGGACGCTCAGGAAAGCACGTATTAGCAAAGTAGCTCAGCTGATGTATGAGAGAACAGTGTATTGGTGGAGGAGAGATGATCGTTACACTCCTCCGTGTCTGCAGCTCAGCCAAAGGCCCACGGTGGAGGAACTGCGGCAGGCCAAGATCCTGATCCGCTTCAGCGATTATGTAGAAGTAGCCGACGCTCAGGACTACGACCGGCGGGCTGATAAACCCTGGACACGCCTCACTGCTGCAGACAAGGTATGTAGGAATTAAAATCTGGTGATTTGTCAGGAATTTACTCATTTGGGTTGAACCAGATTACATACCGCATATGTACTATAATACCTAAAGTGATGATGGATCATATGTAAGGAATAAAACACTTGGCGTTGTGCTGTTAAAGGAAAATAATCAACGACAGGGTGGTGTGCTGAAGCGGAGTCACTGTTACTACCTTAAAGGTATCATTTTCCATCAAAGGCATGTCCCGAAGTGTTTTATTCCTCGTATACCAGAGCAGTCTACCAACACTTTTTATTAAAGAATGTCACATTTATACTTTTTATCCATTTATAGTTACGTTTAATGTTGTGAAATGGCCACAAAACCTCCTGTTCTCATGTACATTATAGCTGCTATATAATGTCGTTTTCTCACCAGCATCTTTTTTTTTTTTTTTTTTATAAAGTTAATAAGACAAAACTGCAGCTTGTCATGATGCCGAGAAACCGCAAAGCGTAAAATTCCTCCGTCTTGAAAGTTTTTTCCCGGTTCGTAAAACTGACTTTTTACAAAGCTTTGGCACTGGAGACTCCTTCTAAAAAAAAAAAAAAAAAAAAAAAAATTGTTAAATAAACGTCTCCTCGTAGAAGACTTCAGCATATCAACAATGTTCTTCAAATCTGATTATATGGAGCGTCTAGCATCCAAATCCTAGAGTAAGTTGTTACTATAGAAACGATAATGTGTTAGAATGAGTGCTTTAATATAAACCTGGGATTTGCACCTGTATTAATATCAGTGCTGCTGTTATTAAAAATTAATCTAAACCTTCTGACCAATCAGAAGAAAGAATTCAATCTGAGAGATCTGTGGTGTGAGTAGTGATATTGCGTTGTTGTAAAATAGCAGGTAGGACAATTTAATATTTATTTTGTCATTTTAAACGATTGAATGGGTGAAAGAGTGTGCATCTGCCAGCAATTTTATAGAATAGTTTTCTGTTTTATTTAAGTTCTTTTTATCGTCAGTGCATTGTAACTTTTTTCCAGTCACGTTTTTACACGCTGTCCTTGTTTTAAGCCGCTGGAAGCGGTTCCTCTCTATGCGATGTTCTGACACTGGTGCATTTAGACCTGCTTATTGCTTCGGTGAGCAATTTATGCTTCCCTTTTGTACCAACATAACGGGGGTTTTGGGACATTTGTAACGGTTCCTGCTCGCTTTGTGAGGGCTCAGAAGTAGTTTTGCAGCGAGGGAACAAAATGCCACAAATGAGCTCGCAGCGTGTTTGAATGGAGCAGTGACGTTTTTGCAGAAGGACACGCTCGGCTGGTGACGTTACCCGGAGCTGACTGCCGTTTCACTCACAATGAGAAATGACGGGAAGTCTCATCATGTGGATGCTTGTCTTTTTTTTTTTTTTTTTTTTTTTTTTTTTGCTTTGTTTTTTTTTCTCTTTGCTGGTTTGTGGTGAAGAATTGAAAAGAAACCCTGAGAAAGCACTGAGAAGAAAAGGTGGAAAAAAATACAGTCTAGTCATTGGTTTGATGAGCTGATGCGCTGATGAGCTGCAGTGTCACGACGGTTACGTAAACCTCAGCTACAAAATGATTTGTATGTACGTGGATTACGATAAAGGACCTTAGGGACTCGTTGTTTGAGTTTACTTTGCTTTATCACGATTAATTAATGCGTTGCTGTCTGAATCACAGGTTCCAAACCCTGGTCCTAGCCCCCTCTCTTCAACATTTTACTGCTCCCATTACACCTGATTCAGCTAAACACCCAACAGACAGCTTTTCCTGAGCTCAAACTGGGTGTGTTAGAGCAGGGAAAACACTACCATGTGCAGGACAAGGACCAGGAGTGAGACCCTGTGCGAACCTTTAAATGTATTAGTACTTCTAAAGTAGCTGTTTGTAATGAATAACCTTTCCCCTGTTAATAACCCCTCCCCCTTTCCGCTAACTATGGGAGTCTTGTTCCAAATAGGGGTGGAGCTAATTTCAGGGCCGGGAAAGATATAAAAGTAGACTAATATGAAGACAGTAATCAAATCCACTTCAAGGCAGTGTGGAGCCTTAGCGTTTCTATGCCTTTAACTCGGAGTGGTGGATTTTATTTTATTATTTTTTCTTTTCGGTCCGTCAAAGATTTTCGTTAGTGCAGTATCTCGGGAACGGGCGGTTGATAAGGAATTATCACCGTAACCAGCAGGCGAACTGCTAAAGTTTTAGAAGTGATCAAGTGATCCAAACAGGATCAAGGTCACAGCAAGGTCAGATGTCTGAAACAGTTTTTCTTCACTAGCTTCCTTCCTGTTTGTCATACAGAGATGTTATTTAAACACTCATGTTTAGGAAGACAGAGTTGATTTATTTTTTTGGCTGCCTGCGATTTTTTTTTTTTGCCATTGGTCCATCAGCGTGTTCATCTCTGCTCTGCCTCTGTCCGAGATTCTAGTTAGCGTGAAATCTCCAGTATGAGTGATTCACATTCAAATTTTATTTGTCACGTGCATAACCATACACAGTACGACTTGCAGTGAAATGCTTTGTACAACTGTTCCAACATAGAAAAGAAAATATAGAAAAATATTAAATATAAAGAAAAATATATACATAGAAAATATATAAAGAAAAATACTAAATATAGAGAAATATATACATAAAATGAATTGAATGTTTGTAGGATTTATATGGAGTTATCACTGTAACCAGCAGATGAACTGATTAGATCAAGGTCACAGCAAGGTCATAGTGGCTTCCTCTCTGATTTGAGGTCTATTTTAAGCATATTTCTGGTATACAAATCAGTAAGGAGAAGGACTAGACTTATTATCTTTAGAAATATGATATTTTCCATCAGGAAGATATCATGAACATAAACGTTTTTTAAACAAACGTGTTTAAAATTAGAAACTGCACCTTTTAATAGTGTTTTTTTTTTCCCCTGTGCACGTCCTGTATTGATGCTAAAATGCGATATTTATCACATTGTAGTAGGCAGTAAAAAAAAAAATAACTGCTGACTCTTATTCAGCACATGTGCATTACTGAAATATCATTACTGTTGCATGTTTTTTTTTTTTTTTTTTTTTTTGGACAACTGGCTAAGGAATCTAAATTCAGCCAAATCTAAAGACCCTGTCTCATTCATTTCTTTTAGTTTAAACAATCTTCTAACTCTCTGGATGAGCATTTCAGGAACGTCTTTAATAATATATAGTTTTAATGAAATATTGTAATATCTTCACCTTTTGATTTATGGTTTTGAAGTAATCTTAGAATAAATGCACCTGCCTACATTGTGTGATGTTCATAATAACGTACAGGATGCGACAATAAGGAACTGAAGATAAAAACTGGAGAAAACTTTGTGTGTGTGTGTGTGTGCGAGCATGCGTGTGCGTTCATTTTTATCACAGACGAGTTCCCTGTACATTATTGAAATCTTTTGGCAAGCTATAAATGATACATAGCTTTGCTTTAAGAGCACTATTTTTACTCCTCCTCTCATGGCTGTGTGTTTATTTGTCCGTTTCAGGCTGCCATACGGAAGGAGCTCAACGATTACAAAAGCACGGAGATGGAAGTGCATGAATCCAGTCGCCATTTAACCAGGTAGAGACAGACACGCAAGATGATATACGGTGATATACCTAGCTGCGTATTTTAAAAAACGTGTACGTACAGTGGAGTGCAAAAGTTTGCCCCCCCCCCATCCACAGATATTTCTGGCTGGGAAATTGCACCATTTATATACAAGTTCATCTTTTAAAAAAAAAAAAAAAAAAAAAAAAAAAAAACCCAGAAAGGCAAAAAATGAAATGTGAGGGTTTCCTTCAGCAAGACAATCCAAAACAGGAGGCAAAATCACCAGAAAATGGTTCGAACAAAAAAAGCCCGAGGTGGTTATAAAACCGAATAATGGTCTATAAATTAGTATAAAAATGTTTTACATTCAGAAAGGGAGATGTAAACTTTTCAGCACTGATATCATTTAGATTTTATACTGTTTCACCATTTTAAAGGACCGTCAGTGAAACTGAACACACTAAATATCTTGCTGGTATAAATATTTTTTAACTTTATTATGTCCTAAGGGTGTCCAGACTTTGTGTGAATGAGGACCAACATTATTTGAGCCATTAGTCTTTAAATTGTTTTCACAATTGTTTGCTTTTTTTTTCCCATTGTATTGTGTTTTCATTCAGAATTGTGTGATAACATTTGGGGTGAAAATGATTAAACAGTGGAAAAAGGCATAGTAGCACCTACTGTCATCAAGAAATCCCGATAATTTATGAATACGCTAATTGGAAACGCCCACCACTTGACAAGCCCCGCCCCTTTTTCTGGTTTAATTCCGTGTATTGTGAAACCAAACTGATTAATTTCGCTCTGATTCAGAGTCAGCAAACGGAATAATAATTGTCGGAGAAGTGTATTCACTAACTGGGTGTGATTATTTACCGATTATGTGTGTGTGTGTGTGTGTGTGTGTGTGTGTGTGGTTTATTTATCCGCAGGTTTCACAGGCCGTAGACGAGCATGGACGGGACCGGAGTGCTCGTACTGCACCTCGTTCACTCCGAACCACAAGTGCTCCTCACATCGATGGTGCACGAAATCACACTAAAAGCCAAGTCCTTGAGAGGGAGGGGGCAAAAATTTATGCCTTTTACAAAATCCAGGACGTCACCCCAAACCTCACCAGCCTGAAATTTTGCTGTAAGGGGGAAAAAAAAAAACACACCGTGGTAGGAAAACGTGCGTGTTTTTGCCATGAACAAGCCTGGAAACGGCTTTTCATGCGTTGACACGTCTACTTCTTTTTCTGATTCACGTTTTTTTTTTTTTTTGGTTTTTTTTTTTTTTTTTGTCATCCACACACTCCACTCGCTGTTCATGTTTTCTCCCGGATGGTCAGAAGATGGTGCTGGAACCAATCCGGCTCAGATGGAATGATTTCATGTGCAATATGTGAAGATGTGTTCTGATCATCGTTTCTCCGGCACCCTCTGCTGGCCAGCACCATTCTATACACACACACGCGCGCACACACACACACACACACACGCACGCTCTCACACTGTACAGACTCTATGGACCTCTGCAGCAAACTGTGAGCGGCAGAGCTCAGACGGCGCTTTGTGCTCTCGCCATGTGTACATTTATGTTTATACCGGATTATTGAGTAGAATATTTTAAACGTGTAAAATGCATTATTATACAAATAAGGAATGGAAAACTTTATTTAAATAAGGAAGGGCTTGCTTGAGGGTTGGAGGATGCAGATATGTATATGGTTATATATGAAAAGTATCCATTTTGTTTTTTGCTGTTTGTGCGTCTGTTTCTTTTTAAATAATTATTTATAATATTTTTATTTAATTATAAGGCTGCCTTTTTTTCTTTTTTTCTTTTTTTTTTTTTTTCTCTCCTCAAAGGAAACTAGCTCAACCCAAATCTCAGTTTGAAGCCCAGGGATTTTTACTAAATTATTTATTACTGTTATGTTTTTATACGTGTGTGTTATTTTTTTTTTTACATTTTTTTGGCCAATGGAAACACACACATCTGCTTCTAGGATTATGGGATGGTAGAGTCACGTATGTGCACTAGATACAAAATATTATCTCACATTTAACCTGATTTTACTTTCATTTCTAAAGCTGATCAGACTGAGCAATATTTTTTAATGCCTGTGGGGAAATGTCATGATACGCCTGTTCGATATCTGCAGTAATCTTGTGGGTTTTTTTGTTTTTGTTTTTTTTTAAACATCGCTGTAACTTGTAGAATGGACTAAATCACTTTGAAGGCCAATATTCTACGTGTTACTTTTTTTTTTTTTTTTTATCATTTCTATAACTTGGAACGTTTTATCTGAAATCTAATGATAGTATATGATCTTTTTGTTTTTTTTTTTTTTCAGGATGTTAATTGCAGTCATACATATAAAATGCATGAACACTGACGCGAATGCCACATTCCCATCAAATCCACACCATCAGGTCACTCTCAGAAACCGTCGTCTTTTTCCCCCCGATCTAACACGGATGCGAGTTTTGTAAATTGCGTAGTCGTGACGCGCGGGCGACTCATCACTCCTCTCCGAACCTCTCTGACTCTTTACTCGTGAAAGGCGAAGCCATGAATTATGTCCCGGTCTCTTTAGCATATTATTAGTATGCATCACTTTAGCTACGTTAACCACGGACCCCATTCAGGACCGTCACATTTCTTTTTTTTGAAGGATTGCGTGTATCCTCGTCATCTTCATCATCACTGACTATCACGAGAAAATGACTGCACTCACGATTTTCTACGAATGTTTCTATGAAAATTGTATAAAACTGAAAAAAAGTCGTATGTAGAGACAAAAATGGCAGAAAATTCAGCATGTATAATTTCACACGTTTATACGCTTCGGGACACTGATTTTTAACGGAAGGTCAGTGCAGGTTAAACACAACAAACCTGGATTGGATATACTTTTACAGTTGAGTACGAAAGTTTGCGCACCCCCTCCCCATCCTATTGATTCAAAATATACAGGGGAATATATATATATATAAAATCACTGCATCTATACTGATGCAGCAGGAAGAACCCTCTCGGTTTCCTAAAGAAATCCACTTATTAACTTAACTTTAACCATTTTTTTTGTTACAAAAAAGATTATTTAATCACGTGGAAGGGTCTCTGTGGTGGCAATTTACTACTCCGTTTAAAGAATTGTCGAAGAATCACAAACACAGTGGTTCTTTATGACACCAGCAGTCGCTGTAGGGAACTCTTTCCGCCACCATTTTGTTTATTTTTCAGAAGTGTACACTTTTAGGAGAAAACGTTCTGTCTAGTGCCCTAAAGGGTTCGATGACTTGTCCAGCACGGGGAAACAATGTAAAGTTCTACAGTGCAAAAAAAAAAAAAAAGACAAGCAAGTGAAAAGATCTTGAATATAGTCATTTATCTAATGTTTCCTATTAGAAGATTACAATAAACCAAATATATGATTATTAAACCTATTTCTAGACATTTTACTCATTTCAGGCATGAAACAGTCTTGTTCTTTTGCCAGATAATTTTTCTCAGTTTATGCATTTATGTCTAGGAAAAAAAAAAAAAAAAAAATTATCTGCCAGTAGAATATAATTTAAAGCTTGAAATCTGTAAAAGCATGTTGAATAATTTTATATCTGATTCAATAATCTCATAAATATTACATAAATCTGCCCATATTCAAGATATTTTTCATTTTGCAGTGTAGCCTACAAAGAAAGGTTTTGCTTTCAGAATAATTTTGCCCCGAGCTCGAGTTTTGCATGTTCTCCCTGCGTTCTTGTGGGCTTCCTTGAGGTTCTCCTGAACAGTGCAGGTAGGCAGATACCCTGGCGTTCCATCAGGGGTGGATTCTCCTACCTCGCTCCCAGCATTCCCGGGACTGGCTCCGGATCCACACGACCCAGCGCGTACTAAAGATGAGTGAATAAGATCCAAGTTGAACTCATCCAGGAAGACAAAAACTCTTTAACTATCCAAAGAACTCTTGAGGAAGCTAAAAAAAGTTTCTCAAGTTACATTAAAAGCTCGCATGCTTGGGGTGCGTTCCTCAAGGGTTCCTTGGAAGCTTAAGGGTTCACTTTGGAGAAAGAGAAACCTTCTGTTGTAGGTTTCATAGAACTTTGAAGGGACAAAGCAAACAACTCTTGAGGGTGCTAGACCTTTTTTTTTTTTTTTTAAAATTCAGATTTTACTGAAACTATTTTTGATTCCTTAGACTTATTTTGTTTATCGATTGATTAGATTCATTAACTGATTAGTGATACTCCTGATGTTGATGTTCATGATTTGACCAAATTTCAGTCGAGCTGACAACCTATCAGATTCCGTCACAATGCAAAGCAGTGTGTAACGTGGCCCGTGGCTGTCTTTGCACCAAAAAAAATAAATCCAAATTTGGCTATAAAAGTAAACATCTTTTGTCACCTCGTCACATTAAAACCCCCGACTGGACCTGTTGGACCTGCAGGAATGTGAATTCAGCAATAAAAGTGTTTTTTTTGTTTTTTTTTTAATTTTGCTTTACTCCCCCTTGTGAGTGTGTGTGTGTGAGTGTGTGCGTGTGTGTGTGAGTGAGAGAGAGAGAGAGAGAGAGAACGAACGAACGAACGAACTCTGGGAGACGTTTCAGCTTCCAGTGTGCTAAAGACTGCTCTATCTTCATTAAATAAAACACGATGACCAAAACGTGACTCGGCCTTGACTTTATTTATTAGCACTGATTTTCTAATTTCTCTGATCATTCATGTAGCAACAGAACACGCAAAACATTTTAGCATTGGGTCTTCATAATAGCCTGCGAATGGAAGTCGTGAGGAATAAAATGGTGAAGATGTTGCAAGAAAAATTTATTTATTTATTTATCATCAATCCATAAAGGGAACAAAAACAATAAACTTGGAATTCGACTCTGGAACACTTTTTTTTTTTTTTTTTTTTTTTTTAAACTTTTAACTTCTTCAAAACTCTTATTTTTAGCTGAACATATGCAAGAAAAAAACCCACAGCTCTTTTACACAGAGGAGGAAAACTTTCTCTTCTTTTTAAGCCTCTTTTAAGCCTTATTTGACTCATGACCTGACAATTAGTGATGCGCTGTTTACGAACGAGTCTACTCTTGGACTCGACTCTTCAGCAATAAAAGGGTTATTATTATTATTATTATTATTATTATTATTATTATTATTTGCTTTTTTCAATGTACAGGTGTAAATAGGCTCTTTGAGTTGACTCTACAACAATAAAAGTTTTTTTTATTTTTTATTTTTTTTAACTTGTCCCCATGTACGGGTGTGAATATAGCTCTTTGACTCGACTCTTTAGCAATAAAAGTGCTATTATTTTTTTGCTTTTTCCCCACATACAGGTGCGAGTCTGCACTCAGTGACCTCTGAGAGCAGACTCACATGTATGAGCTGTTATTTCCCCCTTTTTTTTGTAGATATAGGCAGTGACATTATTCATCTATTCATTCATTCATTCATTCATTCATTCATTCATCATCAGTAAGCTCTTAAATGCTTCCATGGAAATCTCTATCCGGCCTCTGAACTGTTCATTTACACGAATACTGAGTTGTGTGTTTGACTCTCATCTGTGTGTAGGAAACAAGTTTATTATAAAAAGTGCTCAGTTCTCAGGATAAATGAAAATACATCTTCATAACACAGCTCAGACACAGCAGGACACAGAGAACCAGGCAGGGATGCTTACTGTTTTGGTCAATGCACTGCATTTAGGCTAACAATCATTTGATTCTGTTTTATAAAATGCAATGGAAAGTAATGTTAGTTTGTTATTTCGAAGGTAGAGTAAGATTTCATTCAGCTATACTTAGGCAGTGAAGAAAAATCACTGGCCAAAATATCTTAAACTCTGTAATTTAGGGGGGAAATGGCAACGAGTCGTTTGGGATCCGAAAGAATCGACTCTGATGAGTCAAATTTCTGATTCACTGAAAAGAGCAAGAATTCCCCAAAAGCAGGGAAATCCCCAGGGATTACTGTTTAAAACCTACATTAGCATGACTAACACACACTAAACACTGAACAATCATCCCCAAAGACGACGCCTTCATCTTCATTTTCATGTTTAAAGTCATTAAAGTCATAAATTATTTCGGTTTGGTCACTGACTAAAAGGCAGCACTAGATGGCGGAAGTTCACTGTTTGTTTGCGGTCTATTGGTTTTCCTCCCACCCGTATTCCGACAGAACGTCGGTGATTGGAGGGAAACGTGGGCGTATGACGTAAAGCGCAGAAGGCGAGAGCATATTAACCAATCCTAAATCAGGAGGCGGGACTTACGTATAAGCAAAGCAGGTAGGATTTAAATAAAAGTGGGGCGAAAGCGGAGTAACTTTAGGGCAAGTTTTCAAAATGGCGAATCTAGCTTCACTCCCTTCACTATCAAGATGTTAATGGAAGCGACTACTTAAAAAATAATAATATATAAAACTTGTATGAAAGTTCGTATTTACGTCAGGACCGGTAACCTTGGCTACGTTGTGAGAGAGAACGTAAAAAGGAAACAAAATATAATTATGAGTAGTTCATTTACGGTTTCTGTGTCACCTACAAACGTTTTATAAATACACAAATGAACTTTATAAAAAGTTAAAACCGTAAAAAAAAAATTAAAATAAAATAAAACAACAACGTCCACTACGGATTTGATGTAATGGACGGTTGCGACATTCCAAAACAACGGCCGCCATTGGCTGCTCGCAACGCCTCATGGGAAATGTAGTCCATATAAGCGAATTGAGACGCTGATTCAGCTCACTGAGAACTACATTTCCCAATCTCAAGCGTAGCACCCCTAGGCGATGGGCGCCATTTTGTCGGCGTCGCCTCATGCCTCATGAATATGTAACTGTAGATTTGCGTAAAGAGGTCGGGCGACTTTCATGTTGCGCATACATAGCTGCGTAGCTAGTATACATTTCTGCGTAAATGAGACGCATAGTGGCGTCACCGCCCTCTCGCACCGCTGCTCGAGCTTCCTTCTGCCCCGTTAGCTTTGACAGGCACGCGACGACGTTTTTACCGACGGGAACCGAGCGACGTGCGTTCTTCTCGATGTCCGGCGGGCTGACTGCGCCGCTCAGACGGCGGACTGCTCCCGTGTCCATCTTTACGCGGCGCAGATAGGCTGAGACGGAGCACGACGCGGGCTGGATCCCCGTTTCTTCACGGAAGATGGAAAGCGCGAGGCTGGCGGAGGGAAACTCTTGGAAATCCGGTTTAGATAACAAGTTGAAAAGTCCCACCGCGGTGTCGGTGGCCCTGAGACCCGGAGTCGGTGATGGTGGTGGTGGTGATGATGGCGGCGGCAGACAGACGACAGCTCCGCCGCGGATAGACGTCCTTAACGGGAACCGGTGCGCGCAGCCAGCCGCGGGGTTAAACACGAGCAGCAAAGCGGCTGTGAAAACCTCGAAGAGCGGCCGGGGGTTTACGGGCAACTCCAACTCGTTGCTCTTAAAAAGGCGGCGGCTGAAGAGGAACCTGTCCGCCACCGCCGCCACCGGGAAGATGAACCCGGTCTCGGTGTCGGTGCCGCCTTCCTCCTCCACACTGGACCGCAAGACGTTGCTGAAGCGTCGGCAGAACGCGCAGCTCCAGCCGGCCGACCGTCAGTGGATCCGCGCCGATCTGCACCGCGGGTCTGTCCATGTCCACGACAAGCTCGCGCCCTCCAGCCCACCGAGGCCCGTCCTGTGCACGCTGGAGACCACCGCGTCGGAGATCGCCCTGCGTCTGAGCCAGCTAGGCGGCAAAACCGCCTCCGTGGTGCGCATCGGGGCCAGACTACACCCGACCACCGACGTCAATGGGAACTGTCGCAGCAGACAGGACATCGTCGGGGATATCGGGTCGGAACCGAGCGACAGGTTGAGACTCTTATTGCTCCAGACGGTTCCCGATGCGGGACTGTTTTCGCCGCGTTCGGACTCCGACGTCCTGAACAGTTCGCGCATGCCGAATGACGACGACGACGACGAGGGCGACGACGAGTGCGCGGGCATCCGTGGCCGAAACTCGGTCTCGGACGACGAGCTCAGCTCTAAACTCGGCGAGCACCGGGACTCCCTGAGCGACGACATGGTGTTAGGGACGGACGCGTCTGCGCTGAGTCCGACGTTCGACAGCGCCACTGAGGGTCTCGATACGTACGGCAGCTCCTCGGACGAGCTTGAACTCGAAGGACCTCCGAGCAGCACCGCTGACCCCATCCTACCAGAACTGGATAACTTTACTGACGACGTTAAGGACCGACCCGAGCAAATGAGCCTGACCTCGGATTCTGTATCCAAGCTGGGCGACGAGCCCGACCCTCCCACGTCCCCGGTATCCCGGTCCCGTGTGGGCTCTGCGTCCGAGCACGACTCCTCTCCGGCGCTGTACGTGCAGCTGCACGGGGAGGCGGCGCGTCGGCTCGCCCCGGACGAACGACCTCTGCAGCTGCAGAACGACTTCCTGTTCAAGCTTGGCTTTAAGGATCCGTGGCGCGTCCAGGAGGAAGGCATGAACACAGAGTTAGGGTCCCTACTGCGCTTCTACGCAGGTAACCTCCTGCTTACTCTTGAGACTTGAAGCTCTTTGCACAGTGTTTGGTTCTGACACACAGACCCCACGTTCACACCAGCAAGCGACAAAACGACACGCATACGTTCACGTTCTACGTACTGGTGCGAAATTGTGGTGCCGCAATTTCAGCGACAAAATGATGAATTCTGTCAATTCTGTTCAAATTCCCTATGACGCAGAAGCGACGAATCCAAGCGAGTAGCTCGAGGGATTCCTCGTACTAATCTTACAGAGCCTGTAGTCCGCTGTTTCTTCAGTTCCCCGCTCACAACGTAATTCCTACATGCAATTAGGGAGAAAAGCTTAGACCCATGGTGTCACGTACGACAGCTCATTAGACGTGTGTAGGGACGTTACCCAAAAAAAAAAAGTTTGGAAGGGAGTAGCAGAGATCGTTGCCGCCCCTGTTGAGAGTACGCAGCTAGCTTGCTCGCTACGAATCTTCGACCGAAGCTAATTATAAGCGTAGCGTATAACGTAAATCAAACATTCCCGTTTACTGTGTTATTTAATTTGTATTGGTTTTAGCTGTGTGTAGCTAGCTACTACTGTTTCTCATTGCTGAACAGGCCACGCCCACAAACAGCTACATCCGAAAGCAACTAGTCGCCTGCCAGTGTGAACGTTGGATCAGTGCTTCGAGGTCCATTTCCGCAAAGGAAGAGTTGCGGACCTCGGCATGTACCTGATCTTTCTCTCTCTCTCTCACTCTCTCACACACACACACACACACACACACACACACACACACACACACACACTCCTACCACAAATACACAAATAATATCTCCTCTGTGTTGCATTGATGGACCAGGCAGAGGGGGGCCAATACTTTGTGAAGCGCAGCAAATAACCTACAGCCAGTAATTCTACACCTACAGTGTGACCTATATGGTAGATTTAACTATTAATATGGCTAGCGGACGTGTGTATGTGTGTGTGTGTGTGTTATGCTTTATACACCCCTGCTGAGATCACACAGATGTTCACTCCTGTGTGTCCTTGATGTATTTCCGTCTGGGACGCACCTGATTCGCCTCATCGGGTAACGAACCGCGTTCTGTCTCAAATCACGCACCGTACAGGGTGTCGGATACAGAAGCGCTCATAAGTTTTCACCCCCTTGCCCATTTCCACATTTTGTATTTGCTACGACCTGGAAGTGAAACGCACTTCATTTTGGATTGCATGTCAAATTAAATAGCTTGCTAATGAAGAACCAACTTATCGTTAGCGCGTTTTGTCAGTAGCTGAGTTTATGGCCCTGAGTTTACGATCCCTGGTGGAATAACATCTCTCTCTTTTTTTTTTTTTTCCCCCCGACTGTTTGAATTCAATTACTCGCCGCAAGACGGCTTTAATTTAGTGCAGGGATTCTGAATTCATTTGTGAGTCAGATTAGAGCTTTTATCCGGCCAGATGTGGCCCGTGGGCCGTATGTTTGAGTTTGACACCCCTGATCTAGTAGCTTGATTGTTTGTATATTAGGAATGGAAAGAGGAATGTGAAGCCTTTCCATCTCTCTGGCTTAAAAAAAAACAAAAAAAAAAAACAAAGAAGTGTAAGATCTAAGGAGGTGGATTAGTCACAGCCGGAAACAGTGTCACGCTGTTGTTGTTGTTGTTGTTGTTGGACAACCTTTGTTGCAACCTGCACTGATTTGTAAATGCAACACTAGAGAAATGACCAGAAAAGACAAAAAAAAAAAAATCGGAAACTTTATTATAGGGGTGGGGAGATATGACAAAAATATCATACCATGATTGTGGAAGGGATTTATTTCTACGATACGTAATCACGATCTATAGGTTTGCTCACAAACTTCGTATAAAAACCATTATAAATAATAACGGATTTGTTTATCATTAATAATAAGTAAGTAAATAAGCCGTAATAAATGTTTTAGTGTTTTCAGATTTAAAAAAAAAAAATAGCATTTTCATTTAAAAAAATATAACACATTTATTAAAAAAAAAACAACTAAAAATATGTAACACTACAGGAAAATTTTTAAAAATTTTATTATTAAAGTAAATTATGATAAATTTAGTATAAATACAAAAATTTTGCCACATCATCTGCTTCCAAGTCAGTTTGTAATTATTTAAAAAAAAAAAAAAAAGATATATTGTGATATCTCGAGAAGCATATTGTGACAGCATTTATCACGATCTCGATGTTATATCATCAGGTCACGCAGCACTACTTAATCATCTTATCATTTTATTTCCGTGGCCGTAATTAGACGCGTGCCGGCGATATCGCTGCTGTTTGCGGTTTCGTGTTTCGGATCCTGCGTTTGTTTTTTTGACGTGATAATACCGTAGGTCAGTTCTCAAACCGGCGTCCGCTACAACGGCGGAAATCACAACCCAATCGCCTGCTGGACTTCCAAAACCTCATCAACTCCAAACCTCAACAGCTCCAATGAATAATAAAGCCAAAGTCTTATCGTATCGTAAATAACGCGCCTGATATTTGACCACTTGGATTAGGTTGATGAAATAAATCTGTAGTGAAGTGGAACTTATTCTACAGCACAGAGCGTTTGAGAAGATCTTGGTTTGCATAATGAAACCAGTCGCGTCAGTTCAGCGGCTTAGGAAGATCAGATGTCATGTTTATAGAGCTGGGGCGCTGAGTCATCTTGAGAAATCGTCTTTTGTTTTTTAATTTATTATTCTCTCTCTTTTTTTTTTTTTTTTTAGAACAGGTGTTTTAGTGTATAATATACCTAGGAAGGTTTGTATTTGAGCTCGAGTTTTACTCATGATCACGAAACACAGCTAACATGAAGAAATATGCTTGAAAGTATAATGCACAATACGGCATACATATCCTGGCTAGTTTGCTTAACTAGCGGTAACTACACAGTATTTATCACAACAGAGCGAGCGTTTACTCAAGACGAAACTACTACCTTTTTTTTTTTTGGCGTCATTTATAATATCACCGGATACGAGTTTCATATTACGTGAAAGACACTTTAATAACGAGAAAAACAATAAAATATCAGCACGGCCAAGCGTCTTCTCGTCAATTCTCCGAGTTAAAACAAGTTCGAAACCTTAACTATCGCATTTCTCAATGTCTGCGATTACATTTCCAGCCAGTTCGATCGGATCTGATTTTTCATGTTAATTCCGAAGTTATCGTCATCGCGCTCTGGCGCTTTCAGTCATCAGAGTAACAATCACAAGCCATCACGACGACGGTGCAGAACGTCCACGCAGAGGGGTAGCCTGGCAGCAGTCACGTACGCAAACGGTCACACAGGAAGTTAAGCATTTTTCGTATCTGTTAGAAAAACTTTCGCACTCATTCTCCACCGTGAAAGGGGTCAGCAACGCGTTCCACCGCATTTCTCGTGATAATTGAGTTCGTAAGGCATCTTTTCCTCCTTTTTTTTCTTTCTCTCATCGTTATAACTCGTGTGACGTTTTGATGACCTCTTAACATATTTTTAAGAAACTCCGTGAAAAATAAACTCTCCTACACTGGGGTTCACGTTCACAACCACGACCAGCGGCGCGACCAGTGTAAAAAAAAAAAAAAAAAAGTACGAGTCAGGTCTTATGTTCTGTATACGAAAAAAATCTGATCTGTGTCAAAATATCGGAGTCGTGCATCGTACCCATGACGCAAATATAGACAATGATTATAGATGAATGAAGCTAAGCTGTTGCGTCTTTGCTCATTTATTTCTTAAAATTTATTTTTAGTAGTGGCTGCAAGGAAAGAAGTGAAGATTTGTTTTTAGGATCTTGTATTGTGATGTCACAACTGATGTTGCCCCACACACACACACACACACACGTTGTGCTTTGATGGATTAACGTGACTGTACCATAACCGTGCTGCCCGTGAGTCTAGAATGTGAAAATAACAAGGTCCCTTTTTGATGATGTAACTAAGACAGATCTAAGGATGACGGTTTGTTTGGAACTCTCGTGCTGCGATGTCACAGTTGATGATGTCACACATTTTGCTTGGAGGGATTGGCGTGACCGCCATACGCGCAAAACTCGGGTCCCTTAATGATGATGTCACACAGGCAGTTCTAATGATGATTTCGATGTCACAGCTGATGTTGATGGACTGTCCTAGCACCAACCGTTCCTCCACGATTGTAGAAATGCATTCATGAAGAAAAGGAAAAAAAAAAAAAACAAGGTCTCGTTATTATGACATCACAAGGCAGTTCTAAAAACGGTCGGTGATTAAATTCCAGCGGCCGAATTGAGCACCGAGTCGCCCTCGAGCATCAGATCTGTGCAGCTGCTAATGCGTGCGTAAATATTTAACCACGTCTGTGCACACATGTGGTCCACCCTGCTGAGTCTCCTGGGGCTAAACACACACACACACACACACACGCACATATATATATATATATATATATATATAGCCAATGGCATTGCGAGCAGCGGCATTCACTGTGAACTTGTTTATTTATTTCAAACATCTCTCTCTCTCTCTGTCTCTCATTCTCGCAGACTAACTTCCTCTGCTCACACACACACACACACACACTACGCTCTCATTGGTTTCTTATTGTCTGCGACAAAACATGGCAGCGCGTTCTGCTCCCACGGACGCGCATGACACGGCCACAAAGCCGCAGTGGCCGACTTATGGTGCTTGGATCGCGGCCGTGTTCCGGCTCTCGCTCCATTATCATGACACTGAAAGCGCTGGGGCTGGAATGGACGGAGGGGCCCTAAACGGGTGGTGGTGGGGGTAAGAAGGGGGCTCGTTAAATGGCATCTCTCTCGGCTCATTCGGATGCAGCGCGGCCTCGTTGTTCTTGGCAAGTGATTTGCTACTGTCTCAGCGAGATCCACTGCATTAGAGAGTGAGAGAGCGGCAGGAAGTGCTTTCATTCACTCAGCTGGGGACAGCAGCGATGGTGTGAATACGGATGGGGTGTGTGAGAGAGAGAGAGAGAGAGAGAGAGAGAGAGAAGCAGCATCAGCATCAGCGATAGATTCGGTTTGTTTAGTTGAAAAAAGCAACATGGTGGGTTGTGGGCTATGAATTTTCTCAACCTAATGTCTAATAGTTCTGTCAGTACAGCCAAGACCAGTTTATTTCTCTAGCACATTTCACACATACTGGACATTCAGAGTACTTGACGTGGCTAAACACAAAATAAAAGAAAGTAAGAAGGAAATAAAAGACATGAATTAGATGTATAAATAATTAAAAAGCAGCGCAGAGTGTTTAACGTGTTTAACCCTACGTTCACACTAGCGACAGTGAGACGAGAGACATTTGAATAGAGATTTTCTCAATTCTATGCAAATTAGCTGTGACACGTTAAAGCAAAACGATTGGCTCAGACGATTTCTCGGACCTGGTGCGCGTGGTCCGACGTTTCTTTCTTCTTCACACGCGGCTTCAATTCCTACACGCATTTACTGTTTGACGTGTAAAAACGGAAGGAAACGTATAACTTTGGTTCCATCTGTCATATACGAACTCTCATTGTGTTCATATAGAGACGATACGAAGAAAAAATAAAGCTCGGAAGGAAGTAGAAGAAATCGTTGGAGCCTCTGTTGGGTGTACGTAGCTCGTGCAGCTAGCTTGCGCCGCTAATCTGCCAACGAAGCTAGTATGAAGCACGTAACGTAAATCAAGCGATCACTTTGCTTTAGAAGTTATTTATAGCTACCACTAAGTATAGCAGTATAGCTACCAATAGCTAGCTATGTTATAGCACAACTGCGTTGTTAAACTTGACAGCAAGCATTGCTAACATATAAGCAAAAGAAATTTGTGTTTTAAGAAATTTGCGAGGTATTTGTAGCCGCTTGTTAAGTTCACTCAGTGCAGCGACAGAGAGCAACAGAGAAATCACCTGACAGAAACACTAGGAGCACTGACCTTCATGCGTGTAAGCTGATTATTCATCGCAGGTTGCGATGTTTGAGCAGTTTGAAGTTGAACAACGCTTGTTTCTCTTTGAGTGCAGTTTAAATGCGATGCGTGTACGTTTCAGCCGCTGTCGTCTCTGCGTTAACCTGGTTTCAGCTAGCACGCCTGGTACGTGTGGAGTGGAGTGGCGTGGAGCGTATTAGCATCTACGGCCTGTTCGACGGTCTTTAGTTGTGGTGAACGTTGTGGTAAAGTGCTGCGTCACACGGCTTCGTTTTTATTTTCAGTATGCGAGTGAGTCATGCAGTGTGCTGCAGGTTAAGCGTGCTAGCCGAGGCGGCTAATGCGCCTGCCGTGTGACTCAGATTAAGAACAGGTCACCTGAGCTATCGGCCTTCCGGCGTGTCCGTTAGTCAGATTCTTACTGACTGTGTGTGTGTGTGTGTGTGTGTGTGTGTGTGTGTGTGTGTGTAAGGAGAGAGAGAACAAGAGCAAGAGAGTGTGTGTGTGTGTGTGTGTGTGTGTGTGTGAGTGTGTGAGAGTGTGTGGCTCTCACACACCCACACACTTTCTACCCCATCCCCCCTCCAGCAAGAACCACACACACACCCGCTCTCTCTCTACTTCTACACACACACACACACACACACACACACACACACACACACACACACACCCTCTCTCTCTACTTCTACACACACACATACACACACACACCCTCTCTCTCGCTCTCTCTCTACTTCTACACACACACACACACACACACACACACACACACACACACACCCTCTCTCTCGCGCTCTCTCTCTACTTCTACACACACACACACACACTCTCTCTCACGCTCTCTCTCTACTTCTACACACACACACTCTCTCTCGCTGTCTCTCTATTTCTACACACACACACACACACACACACACACACATATATTTTCAGTAACAGGGTGGAGAAAGCACTTCTTGTATTTTCCCTTTCGTCCGCCTATCTTCGTCTCACGTCTTTCTGACAGAAACAACCGGAAATCCCCCCCTCCGTTCCTCCGTTCCTCCTCTCCCTCGTGTCTCTGAGGAATGTGTGGAATGTACGCTGGCTCCTTCGGCATGCCAGGCATGTTTGAGGGGAAAAAATAAAAAGGCGGGAGGGAGACACACCATCTCTTCAGGTCTGCGTCTGAGAGAGCGACATGAACGTCCTCCCTCACACAGCTCGAAGCAGCAGTTCAGGCAAAAAACATGCTAACGTCGCTAATAAAAAATAATAATAAAACTGAATAAGGAGTTATTACGGTGCTGGATAGTGACAGGGTTGTGTTACACTTAGAAACTTCATTAAAAAAAAACAAGATGGCTGATTCTGAAAAAGGATTAGCATTTGGATTTTTTTTTTTTAAACATGGAGCTAAATTTAATAAGCTAATTATTAGGGAGACCCTGTGTGCTAAGCTAGCTCACTTAAAAAATATTAGTGAGGAACTTAACTAGTAATTGACAAATGCCAGCTAGTTTACCAGTAGGTGGCAAATGTGAGCTAGTTTACAAGGATATAGCAAATGAAATCCAGTAGATAGCAAATGTGAACTAGTACACTACTAGAAAATGTTAAGTAGTTTATTAGTAGATCGCAGTTGCAGGCTGCTTTGCTAAAAGTTAGCCAAGTTTACTCGTGGATAGCAAATACTAGGTACTTCAGAAGATGTTAGCTAGTATTCTAGTAAATAGCTAACGTGAGGTAATTTACAATCAGGCAGCAAATGTAAGCTAGTTTACTAATAGATTAAAAAAACATGAGGTAGTTTACTATTATAGCAAATGTTAGGCAGTTTACTAATAGTTAGCAAATCCAAACTAGTTTTCTAGCAGTCGAAGAAGTGCAAGTCAATTTACTATTTGGTAGAACTTGAGTTGTTTACTAGTAGTTATCAAATTATGACCTTTTACTAGTAGGTAGAAAACATGAGCTAGCAAGTGTTGCCTAGTTTAATAGTGGTTAGCAAATAGCTTACTGGTTATCGAATAGCTTACTGGTTAACTCTTACTCATAGAGAGCAAACAGAAGTTAGTTTACTAGTAGGTAGCAAATGAGTTAGTTTACGGGTGGCTAGCAAACATTGCCTAGTTTAATAGTGGTTAGCAAATAGCTTACTAGTAGTTATCGAATGTGAGCTCTTACTAGTAGAGAGCAAACAGGAGTTAGTTTACTGGTAGCTAGCAAATGTCGCCTACCTAATGTCTGCTAACTACTAGTAAGCTATTTGCTAGTAGTTAGCAAATGTGAGCTAGTTATTAGTAGGTAGCAAATATTAGCTACTTTACTAGAAGAAATTAAATGTTAGCTGGTTTACTAGTAGTTAGCAAATGTGAGATTTTTACTTGTAATGTTAGTGTGGAACAAATTTGTTGTTAGTTTTATTTTTAATAATTTTAAATAATTGTTTGAGAGTATTAATCTACAGAGATTGATTCATTTATTCATTCTATTTTTTTTTTTTTTTCTTTAAGCCTGGCAGTCAGAATCTCTTCATCCATTAGCCGTGTTTGTGGATGAATTCCTGACCTGATCACTCTGTCACAGGTTAGCACTTCAGAAATCAGACCGTCACTTCACACACTCCTTCACAGCCGCGTATCAGCCGCGTTACCTTCAGATAAGATGTCGGAAAAGTAAATAAAACTCGGAGGTTAAAGGTCCACGAGCTTGCGTTGGATTTAAAGCCTGAAGTTTGTCAGACGCGGTTGTAAATGTTCTTATGTGTGAGCAGAGCTGCTGTTTTTATTACCACAGTGTTTTAGTGATCCTTAATCCGAATGTGCTGGCGCTCGCTTTTATGGACTTTATCTCTTTATACATTGACTGTAACGTGTTTTGTGTGTGTGTGTTATTTTTCTGGAGAAACCCGTTGGACCCAAACGCTCGGTGCCGGAGCGAGGCCGGACGCTGAAAGCTGAAGGCAGTGGTGCATTTCTCAGTTCAGCTGAACCTAAAGGCTTTTTCAGCAGCGAGAAATAAACCAGAGCCTTCAGCTAAATCAGGACACCGCACTCATCCCCTCAATTATTTACTCTTAGTGCTTTTTAACCATGTCTTTTTTTTCCCCCTTTTCTTTCTTTCTTTCTTTTTCTTCTTTCTGGCGTGTCATCATCAGCCGAGTAGCTGCAGAAAAAAAGCTGATTATTAATTAACACTAATATAAAATTTGATTTAAAAAAAAAAAAAAAAGATACTTAAACACCTGGGAATTTCCAAATAAAATTAATTTGGTAGCGGTTTTTAGAAATCGTTTCAAATAAAAAAATATATATTTGAAACATTTCTCTGAAGAAAATTTGGGTTAACTTGTATTGGTGATGAAAAATTTAGGAAAACTTTAAGAAAGTGTATTTTTTTTTTTTTTTTTTTTTTTAAAGCTTACAGCAATTGTTAATCATTTGCTTGATATAAATGAGTGTATTAATAATTTTCAGGCATTTAGTTCCTTTAATTGTGGTTTATTTTTAGACTGCTTCAGTAGGACATTACTTTGTTTGCTGCCAGTATTATTATTTTTTGTTCTTCTAATCTTGAAACTAGGCCAGGCGTAATCAGCACAGCACAGGAAAGCACTTCAGCCCCCACTCTGAATCTCTTACTTATATTGATAGATGGTAAATGTTAGGTAGTTTTTTTTTTTCTTTTGAACATACTAAAAATGCGAGTTAGTTTACTAGCACATCGCTAACAGCATATTTAAGGTAGTTTATTACAAGTCAGCTAACAGATAGAAATTATTGATTGTTTACTAGCAGGTAGGACATGCAGGCTAGTTTATTAGTGATTTGCAATTGTTGTGTAGTTTACTGGTGTGCAGTAAATGTTGGGTAGTGTATTAGTAATCGGTCAATATGAGGTGGTTGATTAGCGGTCAGCCAGTGTGAGGTGGTTGATTAGCGGTCAGTCAGTGTGAGGTGGTTGATTAGCGGTCAGCCAGTGTGAGGTGGTTGATTAGCGGTCAGCCAGTGTGAGGTGGTTGATTAGCGAACAGCCAGTGTGAGGTGGTTGATTAGCGAACAGCCAGTGTGAGGTGGTTGATTAGCGAACAGCCAGTGTGAGGTGGTT
>CM075006.1:3791486-3808604 GCA_037576675.1 Pangasius sanitwongsei
CAGCCAGTGTGAGGTGGTTGATTAGCGAACAGCCAGTGTGAGGTGGTTGATTAGCGAACAGCCAGTGTGAGGTGGTTTGGTGAAGTTTTAACGGAGACTTCACCTAATAAATAGTAATGTGGTTAATGTTATCATGGCAGTGAAGGAAAAATGCGTTTTTTGCGGCCTGGATCTCTCTCACTCTTAGCACTACAGATGGATCTCACCCGCTAACTCTTTCACTCCCGTCGTTTGACGTTTGTCATTTCGGCCTTATATATTTTGCACCTTCACAAACGTGTTAGCTGGTTGCCAGGGCAACAAACGCCGCCAGCCTGCCGTCCACTTAAACACACTCATAAACGCCAACATTTAGAGCTTGAGTATAACTGGTGGTGTTGTTTGATCCTAAAACTCGATGCGTGAGGTTCTGTACATGATTAAATTAAAGTTATGCCGAGTTTTTCGTCTTAGTGCTCATCCGTTATCGTATTATTTATGTTATAGTTGTGCATCTGAAGGGACTCTCTGCTTTACAAACACACATTCGGGCGTATCATTATAGTTATGGTTCTACAAGAACACGATCAAGTCTGTATGTTGTTATTCATTTCTCGACGTGGAAAACAAACTTCAGAAGTGAAACATCTTTCTTTTCTCGCTCTGTTGAAGGGCGTCGGTTTTCTCAGAAGTGCTGCCGAGCATCAGATCTTTCACACCAGTGTCACGAAATAGCACGGAAAGTTCTGTCTCTGGTGATCGCTAAGCTACAACACCAGACTCATGGACTCGTAACTCTGAAATAAATCTGTAAATACGTCATTAATTAATATTTTTTTTTAAAACTTTTTTTTTTTTATTTGAGCAAGTAATCTGTTTTAGTAAGTTAATAGCTATATTTGATATAATTTGCAAATAAAAACTGACAGTTGTAGGACCAAATATTGGAAGCATTCAATTTAACCACATTTTATTTTATTTTATTTTATTTTATTTTGCTTTTAATTTAATTCAATTTAATTTATTTGGGTTTTTTTTTTTTTTTTTTTCAGAAGCATCAGCAATTTTGCATCACAGCACAAATCAAACAAACAAACAAACAAATAAATAAATAAATAAATAGCAAATGGACTCTGAGAGAAGTGAGTAGCAATTCATCACTGACTGACTTTTCTTTTTCTTTCTTTCTTTCTTTCTTTCTTTCTTTTTTAAAATTCTGAGTCATCCTCAAGGCTGGCTAAAACGTACTTGGAGATTTAGCGCTACGTTGCGTAATCCTTTGTGTTATTTATTCTTTTCTTTTTTTCTTCACCTAATGCAAAACAACTGGCTCGGAATATCATGTCAAAAGATTTTAAGGAGCAATGGCAATAAAATATTTATCAAACTATATCAACAAACAAATTTACAATTGGCAATATACTGGCAAAAATATTGTATCACAATACCTGAAGACATTTTTACTTTTTTTTTTTATATATATATATATTTTTTTTTAAATATATAAATAAATGTATATAATATAAATATAATTTTTTAATAAATATATATATTTATTAATATAAATGTAATAATAGTCCAGGGAAAAATAAAAACAAATATATTTAATTGTAATTATTTTATTTTAAAATAAAATGTATTATTTAAATTATATTTTTATTATATTTAATTTTTATTAATATTTTATTATTTTTCTATATATTTTTTTAAATTTTTTTTTAATTTCCGTTCAGTTTAATTTCTGTTAATTTCTGTTTTTTGATACGGATACTCCCAGGAGAAAGAGTATTGCGATATGATTTATTTTATCGTGATATCGTGATCATATTGTCACATCGCCCAGCCCTGCCTGTGTACTGTAAGCTGGTGGTCATTCGAGAGCGATCACGTGTCGGAAGAGCGGTATAGAGCGTGCGGAAGGTCACGTGAAGGAGACGCTCAGCATTCAGAGCGAGTTATCGGGAGCTGTGCTGACGATTTAGGAGGACGGTGATGGACAGGTTCAGTGTGTCCGCTGACGGCTGCCTGTCACACTGAGATCAGCCGAACAATGGCACGATGGAGGAGAAAAACCTGAAAGGCTTGATGTCTTGTCGATGGCTTGCTACAACAGCTTGCATTCTTTAAGCATGTTATTACTAGTGAGATTTAACACTTTAACATTAAAGCCGCGCAGTCGAGTCGTCGCTGTAACGAACAGTCATCTAATTCCTGATTAAACATTAAAGCCATGGCGGACATTTTAGTGCTCACTGTGCAGGAGACAGTAATACCATGTGACAAAATCCACAAATTCACATTTTCTCCGCTCTGCATTTTAACGTTGAAGTGACCTGCTACGGGTTATCGCTGAAAAATACGCAAAAAGACCGTCTAATTTTTTTTCCTGAGTAAAATCAGCAGATGAACCAATCTCTCTCATATATATATATATATATATATATATATATATATATATATATATGTGTGTGTGTGTGTGTGTGTGTGTGTGTGTGTGTATATATATATATATATATATATATATATATATATATATATATATATATATATATATATATATATATATATATATATGTGTGTGTGTGTGTGTGTGTGTGTGTGTATATATACATACATATATATATTACATACAGTTAGGTCCGGAAGTATTTGGACAGTGACAGAGTTTTTGTGAGTTTGCCTTTATACACCAAAATGGATTTGAAATAAAACAATCAAGATGTGATCGAAGTGTAAACACTTCCGGACCTAAGTGTGTGTGTGTGTGTGTGTATGTATATATATACCTAAATAAATATATATATATTTGGCTAACATTAGACAAGTATAGGCTATAGCTAACGTCAGCTAGCTATGTTTAATAGGGATATCACTGAAATGTTTTGGCCGAAAATGATCAAAAGCGGCGATTTTTTTTTTTTTTTTTTTTTCCAGCTGAAAGACAACTGAAAAAAGATTCAGTAAGTCCACAACAAATAATTATAATTAGAATAATCTTAATGGTAGTGACACTTGCGTTCAAACAGTTTGAGCAGATCAGCAGTGAAAGATGTCGGCCATTTTGAACCGTTTCCCAGTTTCTATAAGGGACATGAGACGAGGCACAAGCGATTTTTAAAAATACTGCTGTATCAAAAATGTACTTGTTTGTTTTTACTGTTTACTGAATTTTTTAAAAAGATAAATTACAAATTTAGGCTTGAAATCGCTTAATAAGCTTATATTCGTCATATTGATTTGATTTAATTATGTTCATGATATATTTGTCTAATCAAAACTACGACCCCTGAGAGAAGCCAGAACTTTTCACATACTGATTTTGTATCAGTAACCATACAGAGAAAGAGCCCACACACACACACACACACACACACACACACACATACACACACACACAGCAGTGGGATGGAGCTGCTCAGTGAGGAAGATTAGAGGCAGAACAGCGGGGAGTCAGTTACACACCTCTGATCCCCAGCCGTCTTGCTGATGCTCTACAACATCTGCAGCCGTCCGTATTAAAGCAGCTCTCGCTGGGACTGGAGAAAGTTCTCCTTAGAGGATTTTGCGGGGGAAAAAAAAAAGAGATTAATGTGACCTTTTCACCCTGAGTTCACACCCGTAAGCCGACATTCACACTAGCAAGCGAGAAGTCGCTCGTGGTGCAAATAGAGATGGCACGAGACCGCTTTTTTTTTTTTTTTTTTTTTTCCCCCCCCAGCACTGATACTCATCTGACATTGTTTTCTTTAAAGATGTGTTTGTTTTTATTGGACTGAAGCACTTCACTGTTAAAAAAAATCCTTTCGCACCAAATCGCTTACATTGTAAATATACAGTAATAATTTCTAATAAACTATAAAGCATGAATTTAAAGTCATAAAATCGTAAGAAAAGAAAAATCTTCAAGTCTGTTTACATGTAAACATTCCCAGTTGCGAAAATACATTTCTTTTCCAAATCCAGCTCCAGTCTTTGCTATTTTGTTGCAGGATCCGATATACGATGTTTTGTCCGACATCGATTCACCGTTTTTTTTTTTTGTTTTTTTTTTTACGTATACCGGTTATCGGATCGCTGCCATCTCTCATATATTTGAAATTTTTTATTGCGTTTTTATTAGTCTTTTATTTCATTGTTTAGCTTTAGCTGAGATGATGTTCAGCCCACACTCATCTTTATGCTGTATAAATAAGTGTAACTTAACGTGACCGTTACTGTTGTCACTTGTGGGCGTGGCCTGTTGAGCATTTTTAATTTTTAATTTATTTTTTATTTTTTTAAGTTCTGATGAGAAACGTAGTACCCAAAGTCGTAAACACTTTTAAAGCTGAGCAGGTAATCAAATTATATAACACGCTAATCAGTGGGAAAATTGGTTGTATGATTTATTTCTGCGTGTCGGATTAGATTAGCAAAGCAAGCTAACTGTTCTAGCTACGTACACTCACCACAGGCACCAGTCAGTTCTGCTGCTTCCTTCCAAGCTTTATTTTTGATCCGTAGGATCGCTGTACACATTAAATGACAGGATAAGATGAAACGGCGGTTATTCGTTTGTCTTCCAGTTTTGCATGTCGGACAGTAAACAGGAACTGATGCTGCGTTTGACTTAAGATCGTAATTTGTCTTTTCCTCCCCTGACTAAGAAAACGTAAAGAAAACGTTCCCTGAGTTAGGAATCCTTTCTCAGAAAGTCAGGATGGTCTGGGAAAGTGACATCAGATCAACGTAAATGAAATCTCACTTCACTACTTGAGAGAGTTATTAAGTTGTATTTACTTTGGATTAATCGACGCAAACGCAGTCGTGGGTTAAATCTGTAACGCTGACTGTACAGTTCGCAGTGCTGAGAAAGTAAACACATCATACGCTCGAACACACCAAGCTCGGAAATGGCATCATTCCAGCGTCAGACCTCCCAATTCCGAGTTCAAGTCGAATGCAGCGTAATACTGCATTTATGACCAATTCGGAACTGGGAAGTTTCCTCATTCCCAGTAGGAAAGCTCCGTATAAATGGCTCTCCAACTCGTAATTCCTAGTCGGAAAGTTTTTCACGAGTTCAATTCCGTGACGTCGCTTCAACATGGCGGGCGCTCACGTTGAAAAGTAAGGACCAGGAATAACAGAGTCATGTACGGCTTTCAAGCCGTGTTTTGAGTTTCTGTTTATATTTCAAACCACTAAATACTGGGAATTAGGAAATGCTAATACGCTTTGTGCAAGATTCTTTGATCAGATTGCTCTTAATAAAAAAAAAAAAAAAAATTAAATAAACAATCTTTAATTCCAGGTTTTGCAGAGAGTTTACAGTGAGGATTTTATTTCCGAGTTCGGGCGGCTGAGTTTGCGTGAACGCTGTAATGTGGGAAGTGGGAGGTTCCGAGCTGGAAAATGCCGAGTTCTTAGTTACCTGCTGGTGGGAACTGAAGGAACCACATCAGAACCACACGTACCATAAGACTGGTTCGAGAAATCATTCAACCAGTCGTCTGGATTTGTTGCTTTATTGCATAAAAGCTCAATCAAAAGTTTTTTTTTTTTTTTTTAAATCCCATGACATCGCTTGCTAGTCCGTGCTTGTGAAAGAGATTTAACACATTTACAGTATTAGCGAGGAGATAGAAGATGTTTATATACACGCTGATAGCGCTCCGTCACAGAGCGCTTTCACATCACCGTGAACCCAGCTGAACAGTAAAATCACACACGCCGCGTGACCGAGCCGCAGTAAGCGCATGAGCCAAACGCCTGCAGCGCCTTAGGAATAGTTTTACAGCCTGCACACTGAACCACTCCCGATAATACAGAGACTTTTATAGCGCTAATCAGGACGTGCTGAAACTAAATCAGCTAACAGGAGGAATACTGATCACTCTTGGATATTTTAATTCATTATTTTGTAGCACCGGGCTCTTGGGATTTTAAAAGGAACATTGTGCAAAATATATATGGAAAAAACGTATTATTGAACATTTAGCAAACTGATAAAACAACAGCTAGACTCGCTAATCGGGATGATATGAGATTTGTCACGGTGGGCGTGGCCTAATATTCTAATGAGCACACGTGACTGACAGCTTTCTGTCCAAAAATGCCAGGCTGAAGCATTTAGCATTTAGCCATTACTTAGCATATTAGCTAGCGATATTTTGGTGTGAACTCCTACGTGTGGCTGTAGCTAGTTTCCTTTCTATCACTATGTTAGTTCTCGCTTGCTAGCTTGCTTTCTTTAGCTACTTTTCTTTCTTTTGCTAGTTTTCTGTTCTCTGTAGGTTGATTTTTCTCAGCAGTTTTCTTTTACTCTCTAGATTTACTCTCTCTCTCGCTAGGCTAGCTTTCAGTTGCTAGTTTTTTTGTTTTGTTTTTTTTGATTACTAATTTTTTTCACTCACTAGTTTTCTCTTTATTGGTACCTTTGCTTTCGCTTGCTAGTTTTGTTTGTTTTGCTAGGTTAGCCTTCCCATGCTAGCTTTCCTTCACCTGCTACATTTTTCTCTCACTAGCTTTCCTCTTGCTAGTTATCTTTGTCATTAGTTTTCTTTTTCCCACTCATTTTTTCCCTCATGATTTTTTTTCTCTCTTGTTAGTTTTATTTTTCCCGAATTTTTTTTCTCACACTAGTTTTTCTCTTGCTAGTTTTCATTCTATTGCTAGATTTTGTTCTCTCACTACTATTCTTTTTCTTGCTAGTTTTTTTTCTATCTTCAGCTTTTGTTCCTTCGCTAGTTTTCTTTCTCAGCAGTTTTCTCTTTCTCCCTCCTTCCAATTTTTTCCCCACTCGCCTTTTCTTTTTCATATTTTCTCTAATATGAATGTGTGAGCAATTTTCCAGTTTATACAAAACGCTTAATGTGTCTGGCCATGTCCTGATGCTAATTAAAAAAAAAAAAAAACATGGACATCCTTGTTGGCATGTAATTAGTTTCAGCCATATTAGCATATTATCCCACTTCATCCTTTTAAGTAATGGCTTTATAAATGACAGGCGTAGTCTAAAGTGCTGCTAATCACACTTCTGGGAGAGATTTCTGTGAAAAGCAGCGTTTCACATTAATATCCGAGCTTCTGTGTGACGGATAAACTTCAAACGAGACGGCTGACGCGCGTCCTCCAGACAGGCAGCAAAGACCTCTGGAACAGAGTCACGAGGAAGACTCAGTCATCCTCAGGCGAAACGCTAATCTCCTTCCGTCTCAGCGACGGCGCAGAACCCGGGCCAAAACCTCTGTAACGTTCGGAAACGGAGCGTCTCGTTCCTCCTGAAGACAGACGCGTGCTGAAGGGAAGCACAAAGCTAAGCTCATGCTAATGAGCCATTGAGCACAGACGGAGCGACTGAGATGTCAGTCTGCAGCTGTTGAACGCAGGAATTTGCAGTCTATTAATAGTCCTTGTGTCAGGGATCTTTTGCTTATATACGGAGAAAGAGGCATCACAGGATACCGGATAAAGCCGCAGTCTGTATTCCTGCTCTGGTTTTAGCTCTGTTAGCGCTGCTTCTGCGTCCCGCGTCTGCACACTTCTATAAACATTTTTATTTCCCTCGGTTTTGTTCCTTGTCAAACTGTTTTGAATAGTTTCTTAGCAAGCCTTGCCAAATATAAACAATAACCGACACGTAAAAGATTACGTTATGCTTTAAACCATCTAATCCAGCCTTTTTCTTTCTTTCTTTCTTTCTTTCTTAAATTAAATGATTTAGGTCAGGAAATATTTTATAAATTCTAATATGAAAATTAGCTGCGATGCGAAGGACCGCCCACTTTAGAGCTCGGAACAGCACAAGTATTCGTGTTATTGGTCGATGTTGTAAATTCCCAGTGAGAATTTATCCTCAACTTAAACTGTTAATCGCGTCAAATTCTGCTGAACCGAACGAAATATTTTTTTTTCTTGTAAAAGATATTATGTCACACAAAAACAAACCAAAAAACTGTGAATGGTTGAAAGGGAAAAAGAAGTGAGGGAGTGATTATTTCTGATTCTGATTTGCAGAAATAATAGGGGGGGGGGAAGCAAATTAAATATTTCTACTGGACAAAAAAAAATGATCTCGCATGAGAAACTCTCCGGAGGTGTTTGAATCCCGTTGTGGAACGTTTTTAAACAAAAGAGCGCAATTTTATTTTAATGCCTCCACCTCCAGGCTGTTTTCGGTTTGTCCGGGTCGACCGCCTGAGACCCTCGTTAGCGTGATATCTCAAGAACGAGTGGCTGGATGCTTGTAGGATTTATATGGAGTTATCTCTCTCTGTAACCAGCAGATGAACCGATTCGATTTTGAAATTGAGCCAGACAAGGTCACAGCAAGGTCAAAGGTCTGAAACAGATCTCTTCACTAGCTTTCTGTCTGTCTGAAGTGGATTTTAAGGATAGTTCAGGTGTATACACCGGTAACAAGAAGGACTAGACCTCCTGGTGATGGAGGCTTCCTCGTCGAAATCGTTGGCATCGAGTTCTGGTTGGTTGGATTTGTTTGTTTATTTGTTTTATTTACGTGCCAAAAGTTAATTTTTTGCCAATTTTTTGGACAAAAATGATTCCTGATTAAAGTAGCAAACTACCACATGTTCCTTAGCCCTGGCAGAGAGCTAATAACAATAATAATTAATTAAGTCATAAACAAACAAAACAAAACAAATATATATATATATATATATATATATATTTTTTTTTTTTTTTTTTTTTCAGCACAACTTGTTTTTCTAATTTTGGGCAAAAAGTAAAGGTCATTTCAGCTGATACCGGGAAGAAAAAAAAATCATGGATCCGATAATGGAGGGGGAGAAAAAGAATGAATCCGATCCAATCCGATTGGAATTGGGTTTGGAAAAGATTTTTCTTGGAGCTTGTGAATGTTTACACATGAAGAGACTCGTTTGTTTTGATAGGATCGGTTTTGTTCAAGTTGCGTTTTATAGCCGTGTATTTTTTTTTTTTTTTCCCGTAATTATTTTGAGCGCTTCAGTTTAAAAATAAATATTTTAAAGCTTAATCGCTTTCGCGGAAGCGATGACGGATGGGTGTCGATATCAGCTGATGCTCGAGGTTTCAGTATCGGAAAAGCAAAAGTGGGGTCATGGTGTCTTTAACAACTGCGTATGTGTGGCGGAAATTTCTGTGCAGACCTCGTTTAAAATATCAGACTTCACTGTGGTGTGTGCAGCGTGAAAGTGCTGCGGTAGTGTCGTTAGTGAACGGAGAGAGTGTTAGTGTTACACCCCGGTGTGTTCAGTGTGTTTAAGAGCTAATGAAGAGGACAGTGTGTGGTCAGACTGCTGTGTAAAAACCGGCCGAGGCTCAGCGGTGGCCAATAAAATCCCCCATTAACCGCATTCACTGTTCAGCTGATGGTTAATGATGAGGTGGGAAAACTCCTGCGTAGTGTAAAACTCACACGCTCTCTCTCGCTCTCTCTGTCTGTTCCTCCCGCTCTCTCTCTCTCTGTCTGTTCCTCCCGCTCTCTCTCTCTCTCTCTCTCTCTGTCTCTCTCGCGCTTTCTCTCTGTCTCTGTCTGTCTCGCTCTGTCTCTGTCTCTCTCTCTCTCTCTCTCTGTCTCTCTCGCTCGCTCTCTCTGTCTCTGTCTGTCTCGCTCTCTGTCTCTGTCTGTCTCTCTCTGTCTCTGTCTCTCTCGCTCTCTCTCTCTGTCTCTCTCGCTCTTTCTCTCTCGCTCTCACTCTGTCTCTGTCTCTCTCTGTCTCTGTCTCTCTCGCGCTCTCTCTCTCTCTCTGTCTCTCCCTCCCACTCTCTCTCTCTGTCGCTCTGCCGCTCTATCTGTTTGTCTCTCTCTCTCTCTGTCTCTCCCTCCCCCTCCCCTCTCCCTCTCTCTCTCTCTCTCTCTCTGTCTCTCTCTGTTGCTCTCTGTCTGTCTCTCTTCCTCCCTCCCTCTCTCGCTGTCTGTCTCTCTTCCTCCCTCCCTCTCTCGCTGTCTCTCTCTCTCTTTCTCCCCCTCCCTCTCTCTCACTGTCGCTCTCTGTCTGTTTCTCTGTCTCTCTTTCTCAGTTTCTGTCTCTCCCTCCCTATCTCTCTCTGTCTGTCTGTCTCTATCTCTCTCTCTGTCTCTGTCTCTGTCTCTCCATCTGTCTCTCTCTCCGTCTCTCCATCTGTCTCTCTCCATCTCTCTCTCTCTCCCTCTCTCTCTCTCTCTCTCTCTCTCTCTCACATGGTCCCTCCATGTGACGTGGCTGGCTCGGTGCCAGGACACCCCGGATGCCCGCTGGCTCTGGACTTCCAGGCCTTGTTCAGACTGAAACTAAACAAAAGGCAGTGAAAAGAAAAAACTCAGAGAAGACGGAAGGTTACTGTGGGCGAGCGAACGTGAACATGCCGTAACGTCAGCCTCATTCAGACACTTCCTCTCCCCTCACTGTCTCTCTCTCTCATCTTTCTTTCCTCTGTTTTCCTCTGTGGAGGTCAGCACGATGAAAAGGTAAAAAGTACTGCAGTATTTTAGGAAAGAATACCTCAGTAATAACTGTATATTTCATTAATTTAAATATAAAAAAATCCATTTTATAGGAACAAATACCTCAATAACGAACATAACTATAATTATAGCAATTTATAATTTTATATAAATAAATATATAAACGTAAATGATTTAAGAATCATTACAGTATTTTCTAGAAAGAAATAACTAAAAACAAGAAAAGTAGTAAAAAATGATTGCGGTATTTGAGGGAAGAAAACTCAATATTACGAATAATAATAATATGAGTATAATTATTTAAAAAGTTAAAAACCAGTGCAGTATTTTAGGAAAAAAATATCTCAATTAAAATGTTGACAATAATTATATAGACACAAAAAAAGTGGAAAAAAAAGCAGGCTTTTAAGAAAAAAAAAAACACCTAAAAAATAAATATGACTATAATTAAAATGTAAAAAAAAAAAAAAAAAAAAAAAAAAGTTAAAAACATTTTTTCCCCAGAAAAATACCCAAATAACAAATGTCTAGAATAAATAAATAAATAAATAAATAAATAAATAAATAAATAAAATTAACGAGTGAATGAAAGAATCAATCGACCAATGAGTAAGTAAGTAAATAAGTAAATAAATCATAAGTGAATATAAACAAATATATAAATAAATAAGTTTATAAATAAATAAGTTAAAATTCAGTGTAGGATTTTAGGGGCAAAAAATCTCAATTTTATGTAACTACATAAATAAATAAATAAGTTAATCATTCCATTATTTTACAAACATAATAAAGTATATGACTATAATTGCATAAAATATGTAAAAAAAAAAAAAAAAAAAAAAAAAAGCATCTCAGTAAAGAATATAACTATAATTATGAATTAAAAAAAAAAAAATAAATATATATATATATGTGTGTGTGTGTGTGTTCATCAGTATTTGGTCAGTAACTGGTCAGTATTTCACTCGTTCTCGGTCTCAGTGTCGTCACTGTTAGCAGTGTTGTTGATTTGTCGTTAATCTTTCATCCGTGCTAATTAACATAACTCTTAAAAACATCATGCTGATGATCTGAACGTATTTTTAGGTGATGTGTGTAGTTTAGCAGGTGTTAAAGCAGTAATTCACGCTAGTGTGTGTGTGTGTGTGTGTGTGTGGTGTTCTGGGAAAACCCTGCATGTGTGGAAAGTTTTGACTTTTTTTTTTTTTTTTTTTTAACTAGTTCTGAAACTTTCCTAAGGTGAAATGTGATCAACAGATGACTGTATGAGGAAATCACGCGAAGCTGGCGAGGTTTTAGACGTCGTTACGCAGACCGGCCGTCAGTTACGGCTCCACGGTAACGCCTGGATAATGCAATATGGCCGCACCAAATCATATGTGGTTAGCTAAAATTTACGTCTTCCTGAAATAAAAATCTACCCTAAATTTCATTCTCACAAACCTGTCGTTGTGTCCGAATTAGAGCAGTTGCCGTTTAAAGCTAGTTTGAATCGGCTAAAGTTCCCCCACAGCGATGTGATCTGGGATTATAAGGAAGCCGGCGGTTGCAGTTTTTCCTGCTGAAGGTGGAGCGACAGGTCGAGGTGAATCGGGGACGTGGATGTGTGTGTGTGTGCGTGTGTGTGTGGGTGGGTGTGTGTGGGTGTGTTTACTCACGTTCTTTTGCCTGAAGGTCTGAAAGCGTTCAGTGACAGAGGGGATCAAGAAGGGGGTGAATACTTTTTCAGAGCACTGTAGAAGCAAACGGGGAAACTACACTATGCTGTAATAGCAGCTCTTTCAAACCTGATTAAAATTTGTAAATACTAGGACTAGTTAGTTATTGCTGGTGGTCAAATAAACCACAGCTAAGTAACTAACTAGTCAGGGTTAAAGGTGTCAGTTCTTACATGAATTATTTAAATTACATAAAATCACTGTTCATTTATTATAAATCAATAAACATTATTATTATTATTATTAACTAATATAAATTAGATTTTTTTTCCTTTTTTTTTTCAGTAGTGTTTTAGTTGCTGGTGTGTGTGTGTGTGTGTGTGTGTGTGTGTCTCAGCGTGTCATCTAGCTGTTTCAGATTCGGCTTCCTCACTGCAATATCTTCAGCCGGATCAGATAACCTCTCACTGCTTTGCAAGACAAATTGTTCTGGTTCAGGACTGTGATACACTGTGTGTGTGTGTGTGTGTGTGTGTGTGTGTGTGTGTGTGTGTGTGTGCGCACTCTAACTGTTCTGCCACTGTGCTCATGATGTGATCAGAACAGCAGGACGTGTTATCAGGTGCCTGTCTCCCACACACGCAATTATAAAAGCTGTGGAGTAATTATAATAATAGTAACAATAATAATAATAATAATAATAATAATCCAATAAAGTTATAAATAAAAACTTTAACCTTAAAAAAGTAGCAAGAAAACTTACTTTTTTTTTAAATGTCTGTTTTTTTTTAACAGAGAAATCTGTAATAATAATGATTAAATAATAATTAAATAATTAATAATTTGTATGAATATAAAAAATAATAAAATATATTTTTATTTAAAAAAAGATCAGTTTTGTAGTTCTGCACTGTGCAGAAATTTTGGAGAAATAAAAAGATCACAGAAATTTAATTTGTTTATATATATATATATTTTTTAACATAATATTCAGCTAATCTTTAAACATCAACAAACTGTACATAAAGTTTAGAAAGTATATAAATAAGAAATAAGAAAATAAATAAATAAATTGATAAGTACTTCATTAGTAGATAAATAAAAAAAATTTGAAAAGGTCTGTTTTTTGCACAGACATGGAGAAAATAATAATAAAATAATAATAATAATAATAATAATATGCAGAAGAACTAAAAACTGATGCTTTTTAACTAGAATTAATTTATTTGTATATTCATACCGGGAAAAATTAATAATGATTTAATTACTATTATTATTTCTATTATTATTTCAGAAATGTAATTTGTAAAAATGGAGATGAAAAATAGAGCAGTACTGTGATAAAATAAAAACAATACTCAAGAAAGGTGCATAGAAATGTGTGTATCTGTATACAATAAACCCACACACACACACACACACAGGTCCCTGTCACTCACTGTGTAAATTACTTCATGGTTCAGTGACTGTAGCAGTAAAGCCGTCTTTGTTTTGTGGAAAGACAGGAACGCATCAGGAGCCAGCATAAAGTGTGTACTCGGGTCATGTGACTCGACTTGAGGACGCATGTTAACACTTGATTTCCTCGACGTTTTCCCATGACGCTGAATAGAACCCGGCTGAGGTAAACAGCGTTACTGTATTGTCCCGGTTCCTCCTCCTCCTCCTCCTCCTCCTCGGGCCGTGTCAGGTTTCAGCGGTTCAATGTGGGGCGCGAGGGAACCGGATCCTCTCCGAGGGGGGCTTCCGGCTCTCCCGCAGCTCATCCGTCCACATCGGCTCGATCCGCTGACGCTGAGATTCAGATGAAACCAAGCGGCCTCGTGTAAACCGTCGCTTTTCGGTGTTCTGCCCTTTTCCTTTACAGAAACCTTGATCCTGATGAAGATTCTGATGGTTCTGTTGCATTGAATTTTGGCTAAAATTTCAAGCTTAGATTTGTACAAAGATTTGTACCTGCGTCATCATTTCTCTCCCCTGGCTCTCAGGTAGAGACTCGTCAGATCTGCGTCTGTGATCCACAGCCAGCTCGTCGTTCATAAAACATTTCACTCGCACACAGTTTATCAAGTCGTACATTATGTGGCTTGAAAGCGGATGCAGGACGTCTGCCAAGCCAAACACGGCACTGATTCTGATCTCTTTGTTTTCCTCAGTGGTGCAACTATTAATTAATGAACATAAATTATGTGGCTTGAGCGTTTAAAAACATCCCAATTGAGGCTTTTGAGTGGTTTAGACTTAAAAATCTGGATACATTTGCTGCCTGCGCAGCTTTATTACACTATAAATCCGCTATCAGTTCATTTAATTACACATGGGTGGATGAATAAATCCTATATTTGCACGTTTGTCTGCAAAGCTTTTCAAATCTCCATGACTCTTTGTGTGTGTGTGTGTGTGTTTTTTTTTTGGCTCAGTTTGGTCTCCTGAAGCAGTTCTCCAGATCTTTGTGACAGTAGGACAGAATTTGAAGGAGAATAAGTTTTGGTTAAATTTCAAAATGGCTACCTTCCTGTTTTCAAACTCGCAAATCAATACTCGGCACCTTCCTTGGAATCAAAAGAGTCATAATTTGATGTACAATTTGAAGGATTTATGATAATTTGTGAATTATAGCACGCCCTAGAGGTGATTTAGACAAAATGGAGTTTTTGGAGTTCCTTAGGACAAGCTCGTTCACTCATGTAAGTTTATTCTGAATACATCACATCGTTGCGGAGATACACCTCTCACTTCCTGTTTGGCGACTTCGTCATCAAAATTGTTTTGTTGGTTATAGAAGAACGGTCCATCATATGAACAATCTTGTAGTTATTGGATCAAATTTTAAAGAGAAGACACCAAAGAACTGAAAATAAAGTTTTTCTTAACATTCAAAATGGCCAACTTCCTGTTCGACCCATTTTTGTCAAATTTGTTGCATCAGCAACACGCGGCACCTTCCAGCGAATCAGCTGCGAGAAGAACCTTGATCTGATGTTGAGCGGTTAAAGGTTTACGGGTTTGTAAATTATAGCACCACGTAGACGTGAACTGGGACAGAACTTCGTGGAGTTCCTTGGAATGACGTCATTCAGTCATCTGCACAGGTTGATCTGAACCCGTCGCTCCATTGCTGACATGCCTTCTCTTCCTGTTTTGCCGACTTCGCCATCCGATTTGTTTGCACGTTATGGACGAACCATCTCGTATATCAAAAATCCCACAAACCAGATTTGTTTGTGGTTATCTCCTGTTGCGCTTTTCCAAATTTGGTGCTGATTGGACAACGTTTGTAGGCTGGTTTTTGAAAAAGAAAAAGATTTTTTTTTGGGAAGGAAAAAAACCCCTCCAATTTTTATTTTTTTTTTTATTTTTTTTTTTTTACGAGATATTTTTTTTCACGATTTCGCAACAAGCAGCTTCTGAATTGAGCTTTTCTTAATTTTATTATTATTATTATGATGCGACAAATCGAATCCAAAGGATTATCTCGATGGATTCCTCAGACCTCAGTGCGGTCCGACGTCCGACGTTCCTTCAGTTCCCCGCTCAATTAGTTCCCGTTTACCGTTTGACGCAAAAAAAAATAAATAAATAAAAAGGAAGATAATCATGGTTACATCTTATCTTGTCATATGCAAACTCTCATTAGTGACATTACAAAGAAAAATAAAGCTTGTACGAATCGTATAGCATAGAGTCACCAGGGCTAGTGTGAATGTAGGGTCATGGTTTTAGCTTTTGGTTTTAATATTGTTTAAAAAAAACAAAAAAAATGAAACACAGCTACTAAAACATTCGATACTTTGAGACTTGAGAATAAATCTGGCTGATTTATCCACTGCTCTTTCATAGAAAGTGTAGGTTAAAGGTTTCAGTTTGTGGAAGTGTTTTCTACAGACTGCGTTCGTGAGAACTCCGGATGTGTTTAGGCTTGCGTGTCAGAAATGTTAGCCTGCCATATGCCCTAATAAGCCTTATGCGTAGCTATAGTGCTGTTCAAAACCAGCACGAGTTCAGCGAGAGGTGAAATCCGGACAAACCTGTTTAATGAGGACAAAGTTCTTCCGAGACATTTACTGCAGCGAAACACACACACGCACACACAGGTGTAAATATGGTGGACATCAGTGTTCCTGCTGCTTAACCGGTCTCACTGCTGTAGGAAGAGTTCCCCGTTAGTAGAAAAGCACATGATAAAGGGGAGGGATGAGTAGATCACTCCTCACGTCTCTTTGCCTGCATGATACACTACTTTTATTTCTGACTTTATTACAGACTCTGTAACAGCTGAGACAGCAGAGCATGTTTGGCTTGTTGGGTCGGTCCAGTGTGTCTCTCTCCAGTCTCTTTATCCAGTCTCTCTCTCCTCTCTCTCGAGTCTGTTTATCTAGTCTTTCTCCAGTCCCCTTATCCACTCTCTCTCTCTACCAAAGTTTCTTTATCTAATCTCTCTCTCGTCTCTTAATCCAGTCTCTCTCTTTATCTCTCTGTCTCTCTGTCTCTCTCTCTGCCTCTTGGATATCTGTATCTAATCTCATGCTACTCTATTTATCCACTCTCTCTCTCCCAAGCCTCTGTGCCTGATCTTGCTCTAGTCTTCCAGTCATTTTATCTGGGCTGTCTCACAAATATCTTTATCTAGTCTCTCTCCTGCCTCTTTATCCAGTCTCTCTGCCAGTTCTCTTTATCCAGTCTCTCTCCTGTCTCTTTATCCAGTCTCTCTCCTGTCTCTTTATCCAGTCTCTCTGCCAGTTCTTTTTATCCAGTCTCTCTGCCAGTTCTCTTTATCCAGTCTCTCTGCCAGTTCTCTTTGTCCAGTCTCTCTGCCGCTTCTCTTTATCCAGTCTCTCTGCCGCTTCTCTTTATCCAGTCTCTCTGCCGCTTCTCTTTATCCAGTCTCTCTCCTGTCTCTTTATCCAGTCTCTCTCCTGTCTCTTTATCCAGTCTCTCTGCCAGTTCTCTTTATCCAGTCTCTCTCCTGTCTCTTTATCCAGTCTCTCTCCTGTCTCTTTATCCAGTCTCTCTGCCAGTTCTTTTTATCCAGTCTCTCTGCCAGTTCTCTTT
>CM075006.1:3817451-3835380 GCA_037576675.1 Pangasius sanitwongsei
AGTATTTACGGTATGAGTGCTACTGCAGCAGTTACGGTAGTTTATTTATTTGAGTATTTACGGTATGTGTGCTACTGCAGCAGTTAGGGTAGTTTATTTATTTGAGTATTTACGGTATGTGTGCTACTCCAGCAGTTTCATTGGTGTGTTTATTTGAGTATTTACAGTAGGCATGATATGTAAGCATGAGCCACAGATATGTTTGGTGAATTTCATGGGTGTCGAAATCAATCACACCTGTAAACAAACACACAGTTGCCATGGCGAGCAGAGCTCAGAAAGCTGTAATCAAACCCAAAACTCAACATGGTTCAGAGACATGCAGCTATGAGATATGCTAACTGATATGCTAGTGCTGAGATATGCTAACGACGACAGCACATAATAGGGGTGTGTTAAATATGTGTTTGTACCCGGCTATTACGGAGACACACACACAAACATTATATGACACACATACAAACAGAAGGTAAAACAAACCAAAAGAAGAAAACAAAAAAAATAAGAGGGAAACCAGAGGAAGGTCTTTAAGCCAAGTGAGCATGTATTTGAGAGGAATGGGTGGGTGTGTCTTGGTGAGGGACAAATGGACAGGTGCACAGGTGGGTGTGTCTTGGTGAGGGACAGATGGACAGGTGCACAGGTGGGTGTGTCTTGATGAGGGACAGATGGACAGGTGCACAGGTGGGTGTGTCTTGGTGAGGGACAGGTGGGCAGGTGGGTGAGCAGAATAGGTGGGTATGACTTTGAGTGGGACAAGTTAGCAGAACAGATCAGTGTGTCTTTTTGAGGTACAGGTGGGTGGTCTATGAGGAATTATGAGTGTCTCTTTGTGCAGGACACGTGGGTGTGTCTTCGTGCAGGAAATGAGAACGGGTCTTTGTGATGGTCAGGTGGATGTGTCTTTGAGCTGGTCAGGTGGGTGTGTCTTTGAGCAGGAAATGTGGGTGTGTCTGAGCTGGTCAGGTGGGTGTGTCTTTGAGCTGGTCAGGTGGGTGTGTCTGAGCTGGTCAGGTGGGTGTGTCTTTGAGCTGGTCAGGTGGTCGTGTCTCTGATCCCATGTTGGTGTTTAAAATTAGCTTCATGTAGCTCTGTGAGGTGAAGTTCCATGTGCATCATGTTAAATGAGCTTATATTAGCCAGCTAGCATTATCGTTAGCATTGACTAGCCATAAAGGTACTTGTGCAAACATGAATAGAAATATCTTCCAACTTTCACATATGGACTCAGACATGGCTACATTCAAATGGTTTTCACTCAGAGAAAGCTTAGGTTCTTTATACAGACTTAGAAACACGCCCACATGACCATACTTGGAATTAAAGACACGCCTCTGTGTGGGATGTTCGTGCTGTTACCTGAAATCCTGATCCTACAGCAGGACCCTCAGATCTTATTATAGCACCTTTCCACTATTATCATAACCTGAGAAGCAGGGTGTGGATGGATGTTAGAGTGTGTTTTGTATGCAGTAACGTGTGTGTGTGTGTGTGAGAGAGAGATGGAATTAGCTTCGCTAGTGTGTAGACAACAAACACACACACACACACACACAGCTAAAGTTACCCCAGAGCATATATTTCCATGGACATGGAAAGTGTGGCAGTGAGTGTCTCTTAAAGTCCAGGCAATATGGTATACACACACACACACACACACACACACACACACACACACACGCGTCAGTGTGTTCAGTAATCTCAGCTGCTGTAAATAACCTGGGATGATAAATTCCAGTGTCGGGATAAAGTGTGTATCAGACTCGGGTGCTTCTGTCTGATACGCACACCACGCTTATCTCTGTGTGTGTGTGTGTGTCTTCTAATGCCTCATTTACACCACAGTGTCGTACAAAAACATCTACAGCACGCTGTCTGAGAGATGGGGGAGTTAGAGAGAAAGAGAGGGAGAGAAAAATGGAGAAAGTAAGATACAGATAGGTAGATGAGAGCGAGAGAGAGAAAGAAACGGAGACAGAGAGGAGGATAGACAGATAGATGAGAGAGAGAGAGAAACAGAGACAGAGGGTGGGACAGACAGATAGATGAGAGCGAGAGAGAGAGACTGAGACAGAGAGAAACATAGAAAGACGGACAGAAAGAGACAGATGGAGGTGGGGGGGGCAACGGAGAGGGAGAGACGGAGATATAGACAGATAGATGAGAGATAGAGAGAACAAAAATAAAGTAGGAATGACGGAGACAGACAGATAGAGAGGTGACAGCAGACAACAGAGACAGACAGATAGAAAGAGACAGACAAATAGATGAGGGAGGGACAGAGACAGACACATAGAGAGACAGAATGAAAGAAAGAGACCGAGAGAATCTGAGAGAGACACAGACAGTGACAGAGAAATAGAGAGACACAGCGATAGACTGACAGATAGATAGATGATAGAGAGAGACAGACAGATTATACAGAGATAGACAGAGAGACACCTAAAGATACAGAGAGAGACAGAGCAAAGGAGAGAGAGAGAGAGAGATACACAGAGTATATGAGTTCAGATGTAGAGCGGCTGCAGTATGTGGGTCAGGACTCTAGTGTACACCGTGTTCTGTGTGTGTGTGTGTGTGTGTGTGTAGCCCAGTTTACAGTGAGGACATCAGCTCTCTCTCTCTCTCTCTCTCTCTCTCTCTCTCCCCCTCTCCCCGAGCCACTTGGGGAATCACTAATGAGCTGCAGTTTGGGGACGCGGCCTTATTCTCTCTGCGTGAGGGTGAAAAACGAGACGCGGCGCTGTAACACACCTTCTGTAGCACCTCCGTGTGTGTGTGTGTGTGTGTGTGTGTGTGTGCGTGCGTGTGTAGCTCTTATGCATTTTTTTTTTTCCTGTATTCAAGCAATGCACATTATTAAAAAAAAAACCACCTGCATACTAGTGTCCAAAATTATTGGCACCCTTTCTGGAAGACTAAATACCACACAATGACGACAGACATTTGGATATTTCCTAACCTGATGTTTTTGACTAAAATCACTGAATGTGTTAAATCTCGTGTCTGATCTTGTACTGCTTCAGTTCCAGCACCACCGTAATATCAACACCACCCTCCTTTCTTTTTCTTTCATCGTCCATGGCATTCCATTCATTCTAAAATCCCTTGTGAAATTTAGCGCCTGTGCCCTTTTTTTTATATATATATATATATAATAAAGCGTTCCCTATTTTTATTCATGTGTGCATTATATTTATAAACACTCACACTGTGGTTTGGGGCTCCAAAATTTGTCACTTCCTGTATGACAATCCCAGGACATTATTGAGAATAAGTTTTTTCACCCATCATTCAACGCAAGATATGACGACTTGTTGTAAACATTAGTGTTGTTTTGTTTTGTTTTGTTTTTTTTTGCTTGGGTGGGAGCCAGACAGGGAAACTGCGGCTTTTCCTGTGCCAGGAGAGAGGAAGGAAGCCATCTTAAGTGACGGACATGACACACCCTACACCCTAACTCCTACACACTACACCCCTGCAACAGTGTACACTGTATTTAAACAACGTCCTCAACTCCTGCAACGCACTTCCAGAACATGGCAATAAAAGCACATTAACATTATATAAGGAATAAAACACGATGAGGCGTGCTGTTACAGGAAAATAATCAACAGCGGAGTTACGCTTACCTCACCGAAGTTCGTTATTTTTCACTTCTCAAAGTGTTTTATTCCTCTTTTGCCGCAGCAAATTGCAAACAGTTACAATTTTTATCAATTAAAAAGACACATCATACTTTTTATCTGTTTATTGTTACATTTATTCCCAAAGAAATGTCATAACAGTTAGAAACACTAAAAACTAAACACAAAAGGAACTAACGCAGCCTGTCATGTTCCAGAGAAACCTCAAAGCGTAAACTCCTCTGTCCTGAAGATGTCAGAAAACTTTACTGCTTACTGTTACAGCGTGCTGACACTGGAGACTCCTTCCATAAAAGTCGTACAAGTCCCTGTGAATGAGCTGTTACTATAGAAATGATAACTTTTTTCGTAACAACCAACATTTATGTTAAATCGTTTAATGTTTAATTTTCCTAGATTAGCCCCGCCCCCTGTTGGACCCTAACTGCTCAGCCCTGTTTCCCCTAAAAGGAAACTCGTGAGATATAAATAGTTTGAGCACAGGGTTTTCGTCCGTGTTGCTATTGCAGTTGAATACCTCGTATTCCTCAGAGGGTGCTAAAAATTAAAGCGAAAATATGTATAGTTCGTCTCCAACCTTCCAGAGCGTCAGCTTTGTGTTGGCTAAGTCCCGTGGTTGAGCGTGTGCAGAGCCGCAGTGTACGCTCGTACTGTAAACTGTGTGTGTGTGCACCCCCTGCTGTTTCCCGTGCTTGTGTAAACAGGACGTCCTCGCAGGATCTCAGCTGGGGTTTGAGGTTTTATTCTGGCGCTGTCCTCCTGTTCCCTCCTCCCTCCTCCGCACCCACCCATGCGCCCTTCCTCGCTCCCTTCTGCTCGTGCGTTTGGGTGGAGGGACACCGCCTCGGACACGATGGGACCTGACGGTCATTGTTCCGCTTTCCGACTTTTCGCATTGTTCCTTTTTTTAAATCTTTCATTCCTGTTTAGAGAATGAGAACTAGATACAATCGCATGGGTGTTCCATCACTGTCATACTTAAAAACCCGCAGATAGGGCAGGGTGTGTGCTTGTTTGTGGGTGTGGGTGTGTGTGTGTGTGTGTGTGTGTCTGTGTGTGTGTGACCTTTGCTATATTTATCCGCGATTAAATAAGCATCAGATGGTCTTGGTTAGAGCAAGTTATAACGTATCTTATAGACATCTTTCAATTATCAGCTTCATGAAACACATCCACTGAAGTCCTGTTATACGAAAATAACAAAGAAATAGCAATAATAAATAATTTTAAAAAATAGCAAAGCACAAAGTGGATTTTCCTGCACCGAGGACAACACCTCAGCATTACCTCGCTTACATCATGGCCAATTAACCGCCTTTAAAGATGGAGGTTTTGTGTTATTTGCTTAATTATGTGAAAAATCCGTTTCTGGAATATGGAGAACAAATGATGTGACGCACCAACATCCAACCAGTCAGAGTAACTCTCATCCTCTCATTCTCACTCGCATTCAGGCATTGTGGTATGTTTGTGGGCGTGGCTTAGTAGGGGGCGTTACTTTTTATTAAAGCTAGTTTTGCCTAATTTCACTGGACATTTCACCTAAAATCACTGACTACAGCTTGAAACCAGATTCACACAGATATTTTTCAATTTCATACAAGAATTTAACATCAATATTGTTTTATATAATAATAATAATAATCATCATCATCATCATCAACTGAACATAACATCAGCTAGCTAACCGACGAATTTTAAAACAATTCGGTCGAAAGTGAACGACTGCATTTAGATCTGAAATATTCGACCCAGGACAAGTTCATTATTTATTTCAGTTGGCTGCAATTCACTCGACTGTCTGGCTGTTTTGTGCTAACTGCAGCAGTTGGTCAGTAACACCGACAGTCTCGCTGATGTTGCACTCACATTCCCGAGCAGAATGAACACACCAGGACACTTCGACCCTGTTGAACTGCTCTTGTCACACTTTGGCACTCGATTGTGTAATCAATCCGCGGCTATTAGGCAGGGTTTCCTAATCAGCGAGACACAGAAAGCACGACTGTCCTCTTAGCCTGGGATAAAGATTCCAGAAGAGAAGGGCTTGGACTGATGGAGGGATAAAAGTGAAGTTCAGAATTTTTGGTGTAGGTGTTAGAAATGAGGATGTGAAGATAACTAACACTGAGCTCAGTGTGTTCACTCAGACCTAAAGATGAGCTGCCAGTGATGATAAACGTGGCACGTTGGTGTGAAATACAGGATGTTGGACGAGTGGCAGTGGAAATGCTTGAGCAAGTAGACTGTAGACTGCGGATAATTGGAAGCTTTAGTATTTAAATATTATTGAACTCGTAATGTGGCCCCATGCAGCATTATAAGACATTCGCACATTGTGTTTTCTGCTCCTTGTTTATTTATCATTGCTTGTCTGTGTGTCCTGTCCTGCAGGGAAGCCATACAACATGGCAAGCTCGGAGCGTGTGCAGCTCTCTGGGACGTACAACGTACGCAAAGGCAAACTGCAGCTACCTGTGAACCGCTGGAGCCGCAGACACGTCATCCTGTGTGGCACATGCCTGATGGTGTCATCAATTAAAGCCAGTCACGCGGGCAAAATGCACATCCTCCCCCTGATCGGGGGAAAGGTAACACCTTAAATTGTTCAAAATGCACACCCTGCCTCTAATAGAGGCAATGGTAACATCTTAATCTAATTAAAATGCACATCCTACCCCCTGATCAGAGAAAATGTAATGTCTTAAAATGTTTGAAATGTGCATATTGTACCTAATCAAGACAGAGGTAACAACTTGAAACGTAATTGCTGAAACAAAGGTAACTGTTGAAAATGCACATTCTGCTCTTAATCGAGGAAATAGTAACACCATAAACTGTTCAGGGTGCACATCTTGCCTCTGATCAAGGTAATGGTAACACCTTAAACTGTTCAGGGTGCACACCCTGCCTCTGATCAAGGTAATGGTAACACCTTAAACTGTTCAGGGCGCACACCCTGCCTCTAATCAAGGTAATGGTAACGCCTTAAACTGTTCAGGGCGCACACCCTGCCTCTGATCAAGGTAATGGTAACGCCTTAAACTGTTCAGGGTGCACATCCTGCCTCTGATCGAGTGAAAGGTAACATCTTCAACTGTTCAAAATGCACATCTTGCCCCTTATCAACAGAAAGATAATGTCTTAAACTGTGTAAAATGCACATCCTGCCCCTGACTGGGGGGAAGGTAACATCTTAAATAGTGTAAAATGCAGATCCTGCCCCTGATTGGGTTAACGGTAATGTCTTAAATTGTGTAAAATGCACATCCTGCCCCTGGTCAGTTCTAAAGGTAATGTCTTAAACCATGTAAAATGCATGTCCTGCCCCTGGTCAGGGAAAGGTAACATCTTAAACTGTGTTATATGATTGTCCTGCCCCTGGTCAGGGGGAAGGTAACATCTTAAACTGTGTTATATGATTGTCCTGCCCCAGATTGGGTGAAAGGTAATGTCTTAAAATGTTTAAAATGCAGAGAAAGGTAACACCTTAGAAGGTTTTTGCAATATGAATTAAATCCCTTTTAATTACGTCGATCTTCAAACTTTAGGCCTTGCCTTCTTCCTGAATTTAATTACAATGTGGAGTAACATCTAACTGCTTGCTGAGGAAGTGGTGAATTGGCTTCAAGATAGAGCTATGACCATTTTTGCCACCCTACCTTATTATCTCCCATTGCATTATACACTTAATGCCACTTGCTATTGTGCACTTCTGGTTAGATGCTAACTGCATTTCGTTGGCTCTGTAGTTGCACTCTGCTCAATGACAATAAAGTTGAATTTAATCTAATTTAATTTTTAGCTGTTTGTTTTGCCATCCACATAAGCTCTAGTCCAAAACTAATGAGGCAAAGTTTATACAAAAAATATGTCTTGCATGAGCAACTACATTTGTTTTTGTTTTTGCCAAGATTTTCCTTTAAACATGTCAGCATGCACATCTTGATCCTCATCGGGGGGGAAAGTAGTCTCGCAAACCAGACCTCTAGCAGAGCGTAGCCAAGAACCACCTACTTTCACAGAAAGAGGCAATTTATCTGGCAGATGACCAAGCATGGACTTTTCCCAAACATGTGAGATTCTCTTTCAAAATAAAACTCTTTAGTAGCTTTTAACGACGCGATTCCGTTTAGTGACTATATCTTGCACCAAAAAAATCTCGTCAGATTGTAACCCGAATGATTCTGAGGCTTGTGGCCAGAAAAGTGTGCAGAAGAGGCAGAGACTAGGAGCGATTATTTCAATACGATTCGATTCAGTTTTATTTCTGTAGTGTTGTTTGAACAGACTTTTTCAGAAAGCAGCTATACAGCAATCTGGATGTAGATTTTGACCCCTGATGAGCAAGCCAGATTCCTACGATCTCCTACGTTTAATGCGTACGTGGCTTGTAGTATAAGCTCAGGCAGATGGTAACATATCTGAAATGTTATTCTGATGGAAATTGGGCCTAGATGGTTAAAAATACAGATTTCCTGCCCCATATTTGATTTAAATGTTCATTATTATATAAAAATGCATTTTACTGTTCTATTTTGCAGACTTGCTATGAAAGAAACTTTATGACCTTTAGCTACTGCATGTCTCTTTGTTACTGCCTGAAGGTGATATTGTTCTCTCTCTCTCTCTCTCTCTCTCTCTCTCTCTGTGTGTGCGTGTGTGCGTGCGTGCGTGCGTGTAGGTAGAGGAGGTGAAGAAACACAGCCACTGTCTGGCCTTCAGCTCAGCTGGACCTCAGAGTCAGACCTACTACATCAGCTTCGACAGCTTCACAGAGCACCTGCGCTGGCACCGTCATGCCGCCAAGGTGTGTGTGTGTGTGTGTGTGTGTGTGTGTGCGTGCGTGTGCGTGTGCGTGTGTGTGTTTGGGTGTGGTTTTATAATTTCATTATTTGCCACCTAACTTTAGTTTGTAGAAACACATTTCCCAAACTTTTTTTTCCCTTTCTAATTGTGTCACATGATGTCGGAAAATAAGTGCAGATACACACATGCTGATGTGTTGTATTGTGTGGAGTTATGCATGATGTTGTATAATGATTTGTGGTGTTGTATATGTAGTGTACAGTGTTGTGAGGTATTGTGTGGTGTGCCGTGATGTCTGGTGTCGCGTCATGTGTCGCGTGGTGTAGTGTCGTGACATGGTGTGCCGTGTGTTGTGGCATGTGGTGTTGGGTGCTGTTGTGTTGTTTGGTGTGGGGTATAGTGATGTGTGTTGTAGGTTTGTGTAAAGGTATGATTCTGTCACCGGCGAGAGAATCTTACACTCTGTAATTTCTTGAGAAAGTTAGATGTAACAGTTAGTGCTGTTGTTTAACGCGCACTGATTAATGTTGCTGTGCGATTATGCACAGCACATGCACTGCACCGTCTATGAACCCAAGTAGGGCAGAAACGGCCAGTCTATTTTCCTCTGCTTTTCCCAGAAACAACCTCGTCGTGTCAGCTGCGTTCATCCCAGCGGGAGCCTCGTATTAGCATAGAGAGAGAGAGAGAGAGAGAGAGAGTGAAGGATGGAGAGAGAGGAGAGTGAGAGAAAGAAAGGACGGTAGAGATTTTAAAGCCAGAGAACCTCAGTGAGGTGATTGGAAGGTTCAGAAACACCAGTATTGTGGTGTGGTGGTGTTGCATGTCGTGTGTGATATGGTATCACATGTTGTGTGTGATGTTGTCATATTGTATCGTGTTGCGTGGTGTTGTCAAATGTTGTGTGGTGTCATATTGTATCATGTTGTGTGTGGTGTTGTCATATTGTATCGTGTTGTGTGGTGTCGTCATGTTGTATCATTTGTGTTGTCTTGTGGTCTCATGTCATGTGGGATTGTGTGTGGTGGCGTTGTATCAGGTTGTGAGCGGTGTTTGATGATGGTGTTATCACATTGTATCATGTTGTATGGCGACGTTGCATGGTTGTGTTACACGGTGTTGTGTGTGGGGTTGTATGGTGTTCTGTGGTGGTGTGTGGTGTTGCACTATTGGTGTGTGTGTTTCTAGCGTTGTTGTGTTTAGTGTGGTATTGTGGTTAATTAGTTTTAGTTTTAGCCGGCAGTGCTTAACATCATGATAATGGTCTGTTTTGTTGTGTGTGTGTGTGTGTGTGTGTGTGTGTGTGAACTTGAGTAAATGCTAATGGATTAACTTGAAATGGTGCATGTGTCTTACTCATGGTTATCACAGTGAAAGCTCCAGTATATTTAATCTCTCCCTTTCTCCTTTTCTCCCTCCCTCCCTCTTTCTCTCAGATGGTGTCTCAGAGGATCAGTTCGGTGGATCTGTCATGCTGTAGTTTGGAGAAACTTCCTCCTAACCTGCTCTACAGCCACGACCTCACTCACCTCAACCTAAAACACAACTTCCTCCCCGCAGACAGCTCACTGCAGCAGCTCCAGAGGTGTGTGAACACGCGCTCTGCCACTCAGTAGTTTGACAGCAATGATGTGAAGATCCAAGGACTAGGTCAAAAATGTGGGCGGAGTCAAGTTGTTGTTTTTTTTTTTGTTGTTGTTTGTTTTTTTTTTGGAAGAAGATAAAGGATCAGAGACGTTTGGCCATGGATGAGAAGTGGGCCAAAAAAACCCCGAGGCTCTTCACTATAGCGCCACCATCAGGCCAGTGTATGTCTCCTGTGCTGAGTAGCTGCACCATGGGAGGAAAATTTGGTGTTTCTGTGTGTTGCATTTAAGCGCATAATCAAAATAATAATAACGAGAAGAAGAAAAATCCCATCAAGTCCAGTAGAGTTACCGGCAGTTGGTGCTTGGACCCCTAAATTAATAGTTTCTGCATGCAAGTAGTTTTTTTTTTTTTTTTAGAACTTTGGAGACACAGCGAGGAGCTCGGTTTATTTGGGAACTTTGAGCAAAGCAGGTTGAGGAGATGCCGAGTGTGTGCAGAGCTTCATCGGGAATTCTGTTGCGACTGAAGAATAGTTTTGTTTTGACACTTTTTTTTAATGGTTACCATATTTTTGTTCATTCATAGGGTTTAGAATTTTTATAACGGTGAAAATGTACAGTCATGTCATAAATACTGCAGTACATTTTCCATTGCTTTAAAAGCAGTGTACAGGGTTATAATTTCTTCCTTGATTGCCCAAAGAACAGGAGTGGTGGCAGTGAAAGTGGTGGTGAATGAGGCACGGATGTGAAAGTGAAAGAGGGGGGAGTTGGTTGTAGCGATGCAAATAAATAAACGGATAAGAGGCTGGGCAGGAGGCGTGACCTGAGATTTACCTTGAATGTGTTCCACCTGCAGATTCCACAAACAACAGGAGCGGTGATGAGATTTAATTCTAAGCAAAAGCTGTACAGCTACGACGGTGGGTCAGGCGAAATGCTTGAAAGTGCGGCGTAAATTGGACCTGAATCGAACGTTTTTCTAGAAGAATCTGAGCCTTTGTTCAGCGCTGGAACACTCACACTGAATAAGATATAGATTACGGAGAAACACACTACACTCTTGTGCCACCTATTTGCAATGAACTATGCAAAATTGTATAAAGAATTAAATTTCTAATTCGACTCACCCTTCTATATAGTTAAATATGAAGAGCGTGTTTACCGGAACTAATGTTCACATGTAAAATCAACAGGTTACACAGAGCTCAAGTAAATTCAAGTACCCAAATATTCACCTGTATAGGGCCTGAAGACACAATCTCTCAAGATACTTAAAGATATTTTTACAAAACATGAAATGCATCACGATATACAGGATATAGATTTGCCTTGTGCTAAAAGAAAAAATGACAAAACGAATTATTAACGATGAAAAGGAGGGGAAATATCTGTAAAAATGTTACCATATTCAAAACAGTATAGAATTTTAACTTTAATCAGCTGCTTAGAATTATAAAAAAAATCACGATACCTGCATTATCAACCATAATTCATCACAATATCGATATTATATCGTCACATTGCTCAGCCCTGTTCGCTCATTGTTATTTTTTCTGGATGCAGCATTGGCTGTAACTGTAAGGCCAAAGTTAAAGCCTCCAAAACCTCACAATCAGACGTGTGTGTGTGTGTGTGTGTGTGTGTGTGTGTGTGTATGAGAGAGAGAGAGAGAGAGAGCATGTGGGTGGCCCTTTGTTTCTCTGTAAACACACCTCACATGCCATTATAGCTCCCACATCTTTTCCCCTCTGCCTCTCCCGCTTCTTCTGTCTCTCCCTCTCCCTCTCTCTCCCTCCTTCTCTCTCCCTCTCTCTCTCTCTCTATCTACCCCTCACTGTCTCTCAGCCCATTGTTGTTGTTATTAGGATTTTCCACCCGTGTACTCTTCAGCAAAGCTGCGTGCCTGCAGAGAGAGGCGTGATTGTTTTTTGTCAAAACCCTCAACCTTGTTTGTGATCATATTTACCCAAGCACAAAAGCTTCAAAGCACTCCAGTCCTCTCAAGCACCAGAGCATGCTGGGTAAAAAAAAAAAAAGGAAAAAAAGAGCACTCGGCTGTATGAATGTTCGACAGTGTGGCTGTAGTAGGACCAAGTCCTGGAGCTGAACAAAAACAGAGGGAGAGAGACAATGAGAGGGGTGTGTGTGTGTGGGTGTGCGTGTGTGTGTGTGTGTGTGTGTGCGTAGGATGTATGTGACTGTTCGCTGAACCCGTGAGTCAGCACGGTCACTGTCATTTCAAGCTGAAGTATTTCTTCTACACTCACACTCAGGTCTCTCACTCACTAATCCCTGCTCTGTGTGTGTGTGTGTGTGTGTGTGTTTTAGGTTCTCTCGGTTGCGGAGTCTTAACCTTTCCAATAACCAGCTGGGAACGTTCCCCCTGGCCCTGAGCTCCATCTCCACCCTCACCGAGCTCAACCTCAGCTGCAACTGCATCAGCAGCCTCCATCCCAGTGTGGGCAACATGCACAAGTAAGGATGGAGGGATGGTGGGAGGGGAGATGGGTGGAAGATGGAAGAGTGGGCACAGTGCTTCACTGTTAGAATTAGCAGATTGGATAGATGGATGGATGGATAGATGCAAGATGACTGCTATAGATATGATGCAGAAAGGTGGAACTTTGTTGGAGCTGAATGATGGAGGACAGTTGAGTGGGATGGATGAATGGAGTGTTTGAATGATTTGGGCGGGTAGCTTAATAGATAAATAGATGATTGAAGCTAGAGTGGTAGATGAAAGATAGCTAGATCAGAATAATGGATGGATCAGGATGATTGATGGGTGTGGATGGATGTATAGGTGAGGCACAAGGATGGATGAGTGAAAAGCGTGGATGGATTGATGGAAGGAAGGATGAATGATAGATGAGTCGCAATGATGGATGGATGGATGCCTGTATAGATGGAACAGTATAATAGATGAATGGGTGGACTAGTAGATGGATGGCTGGAAGGAGCAATATGAGTATGGATTAATGGATGGAACATTATGAGGATGGATGGTTGGATGGAGCAGTATGGTGATGAATGGATGAAACAGTATATGGATGGATATATGGATCTGGATGGATGGATGGATGGATGGATGGGTAGATGAGACACAGTGGATGGCTTGGATGGATGGACGGTGGTATAGATGCAGTATGATGGATGGATAGACAGACAGAGCAGTATGATGGATGGATGGATGAATGGATGGATGGACAGGCAGACAGGCATAGATGCAGAATAATTAGTGGATCAGTGGATGGATAGATAGATGGAGTAGGATGATGGATGTATAGATGGGTCACATGGATGGATGGATGAGTAAACACAGTCTTAAACCCTCCTCATCAGGAGCAGCTTTCGATTAAATCAGCACTTGGTTGTCAAAGTGACATCACTGAGATCACATGACCATGTGGTCACATGATCTATAGAAATAAATTCAGACCCAGAGGAGCTGTTTCAGTATAAAAACACAAACATGTCCTGAACACAGCTGTACAGTCATCTGAAATTCCACAGCCTGGTTTTACACTTTAGTAGCACTGCTGCCACCTACAGGTTCAACACCGTAACACACACAAACACACACGCGCACACACACACACACGCACACACACCCTGAGACGTGGCCTGCTGGCGCTTCATTAAACTCATTCTGTTCAATCTAAAAGAAATTCCTTTTTTTTTTTTTGTATTTCTTGAAGTTAATGAGACAAAAAACGCAGGTTGTCACCTATACGATTCCGAAATGCCTACATCCTCCTGCCATTACTAATATCCTTATCATCGTAGCTAACATAGCTAGCTCACTAGCTACTCTAACTGCTAGTAGTAAACTAGCTTGTATTTGTCGCAGGTCGACATAGCAAAATTATTTGCGTCTCAGCTCCATTTTCTATGACGGCAGTGAAACCTGGCAAAATATAACGTCACCCTAGCAACCACAACAATATAGCTAATTTTGCTAGCTAGTAAAATTAACCTGGAGGTTCTCCATGTTATAGCACAGCAAGTTATAGCAAAGATTTCATTCTTCGTTTTTTTATTCGTCGTTCGCTCACCACCCTCTTTTTTATTTTCCTCTCTCTTGAAGTTAATGAGATAAAAACGCAGATTGTCATGTTACTAAGAAACCAGAAAAAGCGTAAACTCCTCTGACTCCTTCCATAAACGTAAAATAAACGTCTCCTTACGTATAAACGATTACTCAAGTTTGTACGTGTGGCGTTTGTTATACAAGCCTGTCTAAGTTGTTACTATAGAAACGGTATTGATATGAAGCTGCGTTATTGTCAGAGCTACTGTTATAGGAAACTAATCAACGCCTCCTGGTTAAACGGTTTACAGATTTGAATAAATGTCTCCAGTAGTGTATTGAGAAGTGTGTGTGTGTGTGTGTGTGTGTGCTGTTTCAGCCTGCAGACGTTGCTGTTGGACGGGAACACGTTGACGTCGTTGCCGGCAGAGTTGGGATCCCTGCAGCGTCTCTGCTACCTCGGCCTCTCCTTCAACGAGTTCAGCGGCGTTCCAGCCGTGCTGGAGAGACTGAGCGCAGTCGAGCGCCTCTGCATGGCCGGGAACAGAGTGGAGCAGCTCACCCTGCAGACCTTCCGCCTGCTGAGCATCAAATACGTCGACCTGCGGTACACACACACACACACACACACACACTCACTCTGACACGACTAATAGTTTACAGAGCACGTCTATTTCAAACACCATATTGCTCCTTTCATTCGTCTTCCCTCTGCCAAGAAAAAAACAGTAATAAATCTCTGTTATAAATGTGTAATAAACCTGTCACTGCGCAGAGCCGTCAAGTGAGCCGCGTGGAGGGAAATTTGGAGCGAGGGATGGATTTCTGAGTCGACTAACTCATGGAAAAAAAAAAAATAATAATAGCCTGCCTTGCGTTGTTCTGAAACTGTTAGAGTAGTATTATTGTTATTAATAGTATTAGTATTTATTTATTTATTTATTTATTTATTTTAAATAAGAAATGCAAAGGAAATGACAGACATGCGCTTGTGAAAGGTTACGGTAGGCACCGTGTTTGTGCAAAAGTATTTGCCCCCTTCCTGATTTCCTCTGTCCCTGCATATTTGTCAACGTTCTCACATTTTATTACAAACTATAATGTTACACACATTAAATGAAACCTTATTAAACACTAAGTACCACAATTTTAAAATACTGAATTTACTGAACGGTCCTGTTTCCTGTTTTCATCACTCGTGCGAAAAAGTACTGGCCGTGAATATTTGTCACGGTTCATGCGTTCAGATTTTTTGAGTGAAAACAATATTTAAAAAATGAGCCTCTTTAAACCTGTAGCACACTTTTAATATATTGAATTATTAAGTGATCCAACGCTTATTTTTCCGATGAGAAAAAGTATTTGCCCCTCCTTGATTTATTCAGTTCCTCTACTGTATATTTGTGACACTGGTTGCTTTCAGATTATTAGGGGAAAAAAAAATTATAAACAAAAAATACATTTTGGGCAAAAGCCACCTCATTAAACATGTAGAACATTTTGTAAATGTTTTATTTATTCAGCTTCTATATCAACAGTCGGGGAAAAAAATATTTGTTGCACCAAATGCTTTTGGATTTTTATACAAAACATATTACACAAATGAAACCTGTGAAAAGGTTAAAAAAAAAATGCTTTATTAATTTAAATGACAAAAAAAAACACCCATATTGACACCTATATCCATCTCTGAAAAAGTAATTGCCCCCTTGCATCACTTTTTGCAGTAATAGCACAATCACTTTGTATAATTCAATTTTAGCTGATTTTTTCTTAAAGAATGGGCCTTAATTCAGCCACGTTGTCAGGATTTGAGCACAAAGTCTAGCCATGAAATTTCTGTCTAGGCTTCTTTAAAACTTTCATTTTATTAGTCCACTTTTTTCAGCCAGTTATGTGAGGACTTGGTTTCACGTTTTATTTCAGTGCTTTGCTACAAAAACTATATTACACTTATTCAACCTCAGGTCACAGACAGACGACCAGATTTGGTCCTTAATAGTTTTCTGGCACAGGGCTGCATTGATGGTCCTCTCAGTAACGGCACATCGTCCAGGTGCTGAAGCACCAAAGTATCTCCCAACACCAAGACACTACCACCACCATGCTGAACATTTTGTATGATGTGTCATGTTAATTCTGACAATGTGATATAACAGTGTCCCAAAAGGATTAGAGATAATCCATGTGGATTTTTTTTTTTTCCCCAAAAAAGTCTGTTGACTTTTCTCGTCTCTTTCTTACTCTGGAGCTCAGTTGAAGCTAGAGAGGCCTGCAGTTCTTTACATATTCCTCTGTTATCTTTTGTGACTTCCTGCATGAGCTGTCACTGTGCACTTGGAGAAATTTTGGCAGGCTGGAGCCATTCACTACATTTCCAGACAGAGATAACGGCTCACACTGTGGTTTATTGAAGGCCGAGAGCAGCAGAAGTGGCTTTCTAACACTTTTCAGACTGCGATAGTTCAGCAGCTTCCCACACTCCACCCTGACACGCTTGGAAGTTCTCATCACAAGACAGTATGGAGAGCTTACAGCTGGGTCGTTATGGAAATGATTAGAAATAAAGATCCATGCTAAAAACATGACCAGTCTTTTTACTGCACAAATGTTGGCGTGTGCTTCTGTCATTGTTTTTGTTCTTGTTTGAACTATTCTTTAATAACACAGGAATTTTGTTGATGTTAACAATATTTTTTATTAAGCAGAGTAGGCCACATCTACACAGACCTGAGCCAGATGTTCTTAATAAATCGGTTATCATGTTTTAAGATCTAATAGAGAATTTTAAAAGATGTGGTTACTTCTCAAACTGGAGTGAAAAAAAAAAAAATATATATATATATATATATATATATATATATATATATATATAGTATTAAAATTATACAACATCCAGTCAATCAAATATGTACTAACAGAAGAAACATCAGGATATGAAATCATGCCAGCGCTGAAAGCTACAGCATGCAGTGATCCATCAGACAGAAATCTGCTTTATTGGACCTTTTTCTGTGTTTGGAAAGAAAATATTCAGCTGTGTGCAGACATATTGTTTAATAAAGAAGAGTCGCATTAACGATAAAAGAAAAACACGCACTGCTCTCGCTCCAGGAAAAGCGTGGTGTCTCTCAGCTAAAGCAGCCTTCGATCTTTAATTATTAACGCACTTTTAAATGATTAGAAATGCATTTGTAGATGCTTCAATAAAATTTCAAATAGATACATCTCTACCTTAATTTTTTTTTTTCTTTTGATTAGAACAATTCCGCAAATAAAAAAAAAAAAAGGCAGAGAAAAAAATTCTGAATTTATGGTTGGACAAATCAGTAGCCAGAGACAAGCAGATTTTGTGTAGCTGTGTTTAAACTTAACATGCTTCACTGTGCTGCGATGCATCTTGATGACTTTAGTCTATCGCAAGCTACTTGTTCTGAATCCCACCACCTGCTGCACTACACACATCGACCGTGACACAGTCTGGCTAAGGGTAGGCAAGGGTTTTTTTTTATTATTATTTTTTTTTTTAGAATTAGGAATTTACATGAAACATTGATGTAAACTCCTGCTAGAACAACACACAGTGGTTAAACATATCAATAGAAAATGAAAACGCTAACCAGACTCTACTAATATCTTGTACATGCGAGGAGAGCGCCTAGCTAAAAAGTTCTTTGACAACATGCTGACATTTTAATCAATGCCGCAAAAATAGGTAATAATCGTATAAAACTAGCTAACTAGCTCGCCATAATTTATACTGTTTCATTAGCTACATTGTAGCTTTTATACTTTCCCTGTGGGCTAGCTAATAAATTTATGATTTGTCTCCCTTCGTTTCTCTCAGACTG
>CM075006.1:3837004-3848588 GCA_037576675.1 Pangasius sanitwongsei
GAGGTAGCATATATAAAGAAAAGAGCAGTGGGCCTAAAACAGAGCCTTGCGGGACACCAAACTTTACCTTAGTATGCAAAGAGATACTGATCATTTGTAGGGTCGTCATTCAAACATTCCAGGGTCGTCATTCAAACAACGCTTAAAAGCAGCTCTACTCAACTGTTTTGCAACAAAAATTTTGAAAAATATTAGGAATTTAGAAAACTTAGAAAATTTTAAATTTAGAAAAAATATCTTTTAAAAAAAAAAAATACATATATATTTGTCTAATTGTGGATTGTCCTGTTCCAGGTCTGGTGTTGATCTTCATCGGCCCTTTGTGAAAAACACACACACACACACACACACACAGTGAGAAAGAATGCTGCTCTCTTGTGACGCTTATAACTCTGCTCTGTCCTTTTTGCCCTCCATCTCTCAAACTTCCTACCTCATTCTAGTGGGAAATTAGTTTTCAAAAGGTTACATTGACCCTCTCTCTCTTTCTCTCTCTCTCGCTCTCTCTCTCTCTCTCTCTCAGGTTGTTCTGCAGTAGCAGTTTGAGGAAGGTCCTGGCAGGTCATAACCGTCTGCAGCGTCTGCCTGAGCGAGTGGAGAAGCCCGTGGTCGAGGTTTTAGACGTCCAGCACAACCAGCTAGTCGAGCTGCCGTGCAACCTCTTCCTTAAATCCAACAGGTAACACAAACACACACACACACACTAAATATTTACACACCTGTAACCGCTTCTTCAAATCAGACAGGTAAAACATTTTCAAACAAGAAAATGAATGTAGCAAACACACTGTAGGTGTTCCATAAAAAAGCAAATATTAGAAATACAGAATTGTTTACATGTTGTTTTATTGTTACATGTTCTTCAGTTTAAGGTGCCTAAATGCCTCGGCCAATAAGCTCGAGAGTCTGCCGCCCTCCAGCCTATCAGACGAGAGCAACAGCATCCTGCAGGAGCTCTACCTGACCAACAACCACCTGACTGACAAGTGTGTGCCTCTGCTCACCGGACATACACACTTGAGAGTCCTGCACATGGCCTACAATCACCTGCAGACCTTTCCTGCCAGGTATCACACACATACACTCACAATCACACACACACACACACACACACACACACACACACTTGAGAGTCCTGCACATGGCCTACAATCACCTGCAGACCTTGATGCCAGGTATCACACGCACACACATGCACACTCACCCCTATATATTGACTTTCCTTTAAACATTATTAATTGTTCCCTATGTAGTGAGCATATATAGTGAATAAGAAGCAATTTGTAATTAGGACTATAAAATATTCCCATGTAAAATAAAGCTGGCCTTTATTTCTAGTAATTTCACACATCCCTGATTCACAAGCTTCCTCTAACTTGGCCGGTCCTGTGTGTGTGTGTGTGTGTGTGTGTGTGTGTTGTGCAGTAAAATGGCGAAGCTGGAGGAGCTGGAGGAAGTGGACCTGAGCGGGAACAGACTGAAGGCCGTGCCCACCACCATCCTGAACTGCAGGCGCATGCATACACTCATCGCCCACTCCAACACCATCGAGGTTTTCCCTGAGGTCATGCAGCTCATGGACATGAAGGTTAGCACACACACACACACACACACACACAATGCTCATTGCTCTTGTACAGTGACAAAGCCATGACTGCTATTAAAATCACTGCTGTGTTAAACTTTACTGCTGAACCAATTAACAGAGTGAAATACTGCAGCAGTGAGTCGACAGTCTGAGAAGGAAACATCTGTTTTACTGGCATTGATCATGAGCGGCATCGCTAATGCTAATACTAACATACTAAAAGCACGCACGACGGTTGTTTATAAAGATGTGCTGTGTATATCCAGTGAAGGATCTGACTCTGGAACAGGAATGGCTGCTATAAATATGCTAGTTTTATCCTGACTGTTAGTTTATACACAGTAACAACAACAGAACACTCACCTTTTCGTGTTTGACATTGTGAGGACATCTGGCTGGTCACCACGAGGCATTTAAAAAGTGAAAGTTTCCTTTTGCTTACTGAAGTTAAGATTAAGATTTAATCTTAATATTTAATAAGTTTTAGGCTTAAGCATGTCATTACTGAATAATCATCAGGGGAAGGTCCTTAAAATGATAGTAAGACAGACGTGTGTTTTTAGTTTGTACATGGGTTTGTGTGTGTGTGTTATTTAATCCCCTCTTGTCCTCTCCTCAGTGTGTAGATCTGAGCTGTAATGAGTTGGTGGAGATCACACTGCCTGAGAACCTGCCTCCTAAACTGCAGGAGTTAGACCTGACGGGGAACCCGCGCCTCAACCTGGACCACAAAACTCTGGAACAGCTCAAGTAAGTCGCACTCTGTGTGTGCGTGTGTGTGTGCCAGTGTGTGTGTGTGTGCCGGTGTGTGTGCGCCAGTGTGTGTGTGCCTGTGTGTGTGTGTGTGCCTGTGTGTGTGTGTGCCTGTGTGTGTGTGTGCCTGTGTGTGTGTGCGCCTGTGTGTGTGCGCCTGTGTGTGTGCGCCTGTGTGTGTAAAACAGGGATAGACAGATATGAATTATTAACAGTTTGAGTCACTATTATTCCTCTAGCAACATCCGCTGTTTCCGGATAGACCCGCCCCCTACTTCCTTCTCAGCCAATGAGGCTGCAGGTGGGCCGGCTGTCTGGAGTCACGGCTACACCGAGGCGTCAGGAGTGAAGAACAAGTACGTAGCACACGAACACACACACTTAAACACACTGTGTGATACTAATGCTCGTACTCCTCACACATCTCAGAAGTTCTGTTATAGACTCTGAGAGCGGTAACCAAAACATCTGTCTAGCACAGCTGGATGTTCACTGTGTAATACAGCATCCAGTATACTGGAGCATCAGCATTTATTTTTAACAATACTACCAACACCACTTTTCTATATACACTGTATTTTTTTTTTTTCCTCGGAGACTGTATTTGTTATTGACTACTTCTTTTAATATTTATTCTTTTGTATAGAAGTAGGAGTCTGTAGGCAACTCGCACACTTGAAAAATGAAAAATAAAAGTAAATAAGAATAAAAATAGATAAATGAAAAATATCTAAAAACTAATAAAATAAAAATAATTAGTTCTTTAATCTTGTTAAGTGTGTCCAGGTCATTGAGAGCTCGGGATTTATTTAAAAATAAATAAATAATAAATTTTACACATCATTAAAAAATAATCAAATTATTTGGTTACTCCTTAGCCTACATTTATGTTTTTTTCTTCAGGCACTTGCTGGTTTATTTATATATTTATATATTTTCATTATGAAATAAGTCAAAACACTAGGGTTAAGTAGAGCTCGACGATATAATTTGTCGTACTTTTCTCTTTTCTAAAAGTCTTCCATGTATCATCAATTTCCAACTCTGTTATTACGGTAACAAGTTAGAGGCCAAAAATCACATTTTTTTAAAACAATTTATTGTTTACACACTAATTTAAAATCATTGTTAAGGACTCGGGAGCCTCATCGTTTTTCATCATTTTCTTCTTTTTTCCTGCTTTTTCTTTTATTCTTTAGCAAGAGCTCAATAAAATTAAACATCATAATGTACTACATTATGTATTGTTCAGCATTTTTATTAATGATACTTACTTTTGATATTTTTTTCCCCAAAATGCCAATTTAAAAGTTGGTTGTTAAAAGATTTTTTTTTTTTCCCCCAGAAATTGTTGATTGATATTTTTCACTTTAAAATATATGTATAATATATGCATCTTGATATTTTTTCTACAAATTTCCCACTTAAAATTACCCACAATTGTTTTTCTTAAAATGTATACGCATAAGCCTGTGTGGGGGGGAAAAAAATAAAATAAAATAAAAAATAAAATAAAATTTTAAATGCATTGACGAATGTTTTAGGTAATAATCAGTCATTATCTAATTTCTTTTATTGTTTAATGGTTAATTTATTATTATTTAATGTTTTATGTTTAATAATTAAAAAAAAAAAATTAATTGCATTATTGGCTGCTGTAACAAATGATTTCTTCTGTGATGATCATGATGTCAATCAATCAATCAATATTTATGTAAAGATCACAAGGTGCTTATTTCTTAGCATTGTTATATGGAAACATACTCCTACAGTGTGTGTGTGTGTGTGTGTGTGTGTATATATGTATATATATATATATATATATATATATATATATATATATATATATATGTATATATATGTATATATTATATACGAACACACAACTGACTGAGTCTCGGGGTGTGTGTGTGTGCAGACTGTGTGTGGCAGCTCTGTCAGTGAGCAGTTTCTGCGGCAGTAGGGAAGCTCTGTACGGGGTGTTTGATGGAGACAGGAATGTGGAGGTGCCGTATCTCCTGCAGTGCACCATGAATGACATCCTGGCCGAGGAGCTGCACAGAACCAAGAGCGAGGAGGATTACATGACCAACACGTTCCTCGTCATGCAGAGGTGAACACACACACACACACACACACAGTAGTGTCTTTCAGACAACAGGAGACATCACAGTGTGATAGCTTTTTAGAATCATGTTCAAAATATTATCAGATTGTCAGGATATTTGGGACAATCACACTGATTTTATAACTAAACAAATATTCACATTTATAATTAAACAAAATAGAAACAAACCATAAGTTTTTTTCAAGCTTGAGTTCCTTTACTGATAAAGCGGGAGGGCGGCATCAGGTAGTCCCCAGTTCCAGTCAGAGTGGTACACAATTATTAGCAGTCACCTTGCTGTTTTATAAAATGTACTTTTGCAAAAACAAAAAACAAGTTTCTTAACGTTATGTTCCCTCTAAAATCACGATGCCAAGAGCGTTTCATAATACCTGGTTCCATTTAAGCAGCCAAAATCAATACTCAGACAGTCAACTCTAATTTTAGTTTGTGTAATGTGCTCTTTGTTTATGCTATAAATCAATAATCTTTAAAAATTTCCCTCACTTCCTGTCCACACAGGAAGCTGGGCACAGCTGGGCAGAAGTTAGGTGGTTCGGCTGTTCTCTGTCACATCCGGCACGACCCGACAGACCCAGCGGGCTGCTTCACGCTCACTGCTGCCAACGTGGGGAAGTGTCAGGCTGTTTTATGTCGTGATGGTAAAGCCCTGCCTCTGTCACTGCTGCATAACATCGGCCTGGAGGAGGAGTACAACCGCATACGGCAACACAAAGCCATCATCACTGAGGTAAACTATTGCTAGCACTTTAACTGTAAACATCACTGAGTTAAACTATTGCTAGCACTTTAACTGTGAACATCACTGAGTTAAACTACAGCTAACAATCTTACTGTGAACATCACTGAGGTAAACTATTGCTAACACTTTAACTGTAAACATCACTGAGTTAAACTACAGCTAACAATCTTACTGTGAACATCACTGAGGTAAACTATTGCTAACGCTTTAACTGTGAACATCACTGAGTTAAACTACAGCTAACAATCTTACTGTAAACATCACTGAGGTAAACTATTGCTAGCACTTTAACTGTGAACATCACTGAGGTAAACTACAGCTAACAATCTTACTGTAAACATCACTAAGGTAAACTATTGCTAACAATCTTACTGTGAACATCACTGAGGTAAACTATTGCTAACATTTTAACTGTAAACATCACTGAGGTAAACTCCTGCTAACACTTGAACTGTAGTTATCCCTGAGGTAAACTACTATTACTTTATGATGGCTGATGTACATGCTAGCACATCAGCAAAAGACTCAGTATGTTAAACTTTCAAGGCTTTTTTCCATAAATTTCAAAAGACTACATCACGTTTTAAGTCGCCATAATGAATAAGGCGATGTGATTTGTGTCACGGATACAGCATTCTTCTTTTCCTTTACCAGGATAACAAAGTGAACGGTGTGACAGACTCCACACGAATCATGGGCTACTCCTTCCTGTACCCAGCTGTGCTGCCGCGTCCGTATGTTCACACACTCCCGCTAACACCACATGACGAGTTCTTCATCTTGGGCAGCCGTGGCCTATTCGAGGCATTGGAGCCTGCCGAGGCTGTGGAGGCTGTGCGCAAGGTTCCAGATCCGCTTGCCGCTGCCAAGAAACTGTGCACTCTCGCTCAGGCGTACGGATGTACGGAGAGCCTGAGTGCTGTGGTGGTGCAGCTAAACGTGACTGAGGACTGCTGCTGCTGCTGCTGTTGCTCGTCCTCTAGTGGCCTCCACTCGACCCCACAGCCACCTCCTAGTCCCGGCCCCGGCACGGGCCTCTATCCGCCTTCAGCTGGTGTACCACCTTCTTCCTGCAGCGAGATCAGCTCGGAGGTCAGCGCCTCGGAGATGAGCTCGGAAGTCGGGTCCACCGCTTCCTCAGACGAGCCTCCGATCCTGCTCCAAGAGGCGCACCTTCACCTCCACCAACCTCCAAACCCAAACCCACGCCTGCTCTCCTGCTGCTCTCTTCACCCAACACCGACTTCATCTGCCATCATGGCTGCGAGTTCCAGCTCCTTTCAACGTCAGTTATCGAGCGCTACTTTCTCCAGTGCACTCTCCGATAACGGCCTGGACAGCGAGGATGAAGAGCCCATCGCCGGCGTCTTTTCCAACGGCAGCCGACTCGAAGTGGAGGCCGACGTCCACTGCTTGCGCCTCCTGGCACCTCCACCTCCCCCTCCTCCATGCACCCCTGAAATTCCAGATGACGTGGTACCTCCAGAACCAGAAACAATGCTGGTCACTAGCGAGCCTGAGAAAGAAGGGAAGCAAAGCGAGAAACCAGGGAACAACACAACATCTGAAGCGTGGAGCAAAACCCTGTCACGTAGAAGAGGCAACGGCTCAGTGGCTCCACACGAGACGAGCCACAACCTGATCGAAGTGGCAGCCGAGGCGCCATCTAAAAAGTCTGGTGGGTATTTCACAGCCCCGGCGATGCCCGACCCTGATGACCAGCTCATCATTCCACCCGAGTTAGAGGAGGAAGTGAAGGAGATAATGAAACAGCATCAGCAGGAACAACAGAAGCCCAGCAAGAGTGAGCAGCCTGCTGATTACTATGACACACCTCTGTGATAGCACATACCATAAAAAGCATGGTTTCCCAATCCCAGGCTTGGAGTGCCTCTGCACTGAACAGTTCAATGTTTTCCCTACTGATTGCACGGAGAGTGGAAATATTAGCAAATTAGCTGAGCCAGGCGTTAAATGGGAAAACATTACCACTGTTAAGGTATTTCCGAGGACTGAGACTGGAAAACCCTGCTGTATTTGCCACAGTGTCCACAGGTATTTGTTCCTGGCCTGGAGAAAAACACCTTTATTTCACTAATAAGTGAAGAGCTGGAAGTAGTGAAATCGGCTGTACTTGTCTATAAACTTCTTGCACAATAGCATGACGTTTATCTGCTACACGAACAACACGTCTGTTTACTTAAAGTTAGTTCCTGTCAATGATATCATTGCCTTTGTGAGTATTGTTTGTTTTTGAATATAGTGAGTGAACAGTTTTAAGTTTGCATTCAGATTTGCATAACTAACATTATTTAGGCCATGAGTCCGGGAGATAAGGTCCCAAAAGATTGCAACATATAGTTGCGTTGTGGCCACAGGATACCAAAGTCATGGCCAAGAATTGTGTAACTTGAGTCCACGACTTAATATGTTGTGGAATGATGTACTTGATTTGTGGCCTCTAGTTAATTATTTCTTTGAGATTTTGCTTAATGTGACACAGGCTAATAGTGTATCCAGCTTGTGACTCTAGTGATTGTGAAGAGAGGGGAAAAAAAAAAGTTAAGTTTATCCTTATCACTCGTCTTGCTTAGGTTCCTGTGGCCAGAATAGTTTTATTCAGTCAACTTCTCTGTCCCACTCATTTTAAAATACAATAGCTGTCATTAGTTATGTGCTTTGTAGCTATTAAATATATCCTAATATGCTAGTGTATATATGTTTTAATATATATTTAATTCATGTTGATGAGAAATTTAACTGGTGGCCTCAATATGTTAATTCATAGCTTCACCTCATTAAAAAAATAACCATCATGTTACTCAGCAGGTTCAAATTAAAAAGTAAATAGTGAATAGGCTGATGATGCCACTATGCAGATTAGTGTGACTAACATTGCTGTTTATTTGATTAAAGGCGATGAATAAACAATCAAACTGTTAGAGAAAGTTTGATATTGTGACCAATATGTGCAAAACCAACAAAGAACGTAACAGGAAATTATTAATATTGTACTGCAGAGGCAATGATAGTTTTGACAAGCTAACAGGAAATAAACGTGTTGTTTGTAGATCATATAAAGGTTACGCTACACTGTGAAAGTAATATATAGACCTGTTGACACGGCAGCTCTCCATGGATTTCATTTAAGAGCCATTTTAGACAACAAACACACACACACACACACACATGCGCGAAACACACACCCATTATGGTGTTGTGTTCAGCATTATCACATCTTCATTACACCACATCCACATCCATGGCAATGCACAAACCCATTTCCTGCAGTCCAAACCAATAGGAGCCTTTCCCCGCGAGCCGACCAATAGGACGTCAGAGAATCCCTTTAAGAGACTCCAGTCCCGACCTGCACACTACTGTGCCCCGCCCCTTTAAGAGCTCAATTCAGCTGACTACTGACCTACTGACTGTTTATTGTTTCTTTACGTTGAAAAGTGACAGTATCTATAGAGTTCAACACTAGTCTTGCGAAGTTATAACGCATTACCACTCAACAAAATTGTGGATTTTCTTATTTCTTTTTTTTTTCTTTTTCTTTTTTTTTTTTTTTTTTTTAAACTTACCATATCTTTTATATGAGGAAACACTGCAAAAGACTTTTACAAGAAATGAGGAAAAATCCAAGAGGCAAAGCGCAGACTCGTTTTGTTTGAGATGGTGATGTGTAGTGCACACCGGTAATACCACGCTTATCTGTTGTAGATAGGGCACTTATGTAAGACTGTATTTCTTCACTAAATCAAGGCTTCGTGCCTGTAAAACTAGAAATTTAGTAGAAATTGAAAAAGACTAACTCCTAGGAGTTGCTTACTCTTTTATGGTGACCTAGTCACTTTTTTTACTAATCTTCTCTGCGAGAAATGATGATTTTTTTTTTTTTGGTTTTTTTTTTGTTTTGGTTTTTTTTTTGTTCCAATGACTGTAAATAAGAAATATTGTATACGGATGCTTTTTAAAGGAACTGTGTGTGTCTGTAATAAGCTTATTCCTTCCTTACACATGTAAGTACACAAAGGTATTCAATACGTAAAACAAATGACTTTTAAACAAATGACTGCACATTTTGCTTGGTCTTGTTCTCACTGTCCGGTTAACCGCACACACAAACAGCTCATTCTTCCGTTGTCACCAGCATGACCAGTAAATATTATCTGTAATCAAACCCCACAAAATGTTCCTTTTTTTTTTTTTTTTTTTTTTTGTTTTGTTTTGTTTTGTTTTGTTATAATAAATTCTAAATTTATCATGATGAGGCATCTTGGTCTGTTTTGTTGTGGATACAAATCTATATATTATTTATTTATTTATTTATTTATTATTAAAGCAGGCTTCTCTCCTGCATTTCAACAAGAGTGATTGTAAAGCAATATTTTGAAATCAGTGATCATACATTAACTCTTTCATGCATAGTGTACAAATTTATGGAGTGTCAATTTAAGGTAAGGAAAATATAAGATGTCATCCTAAGAACATTACTGTAATTTTACCATAGATCATTTTCCTGATTTCCATTGCTCTCTGAAAATATATTTGTGCCAGACTCCAATTAACAGTTTAACTTTTTTTTTTAATCTTTTTTTTTTTATAAAACCTCTGAAAAGCAGCTACATTGTGGGGTTTTTTTTGTCAGTAAAAACGTCAGTAATGTTTCTATATTTAGTTAAAAAAAAACAGTGTTCTTTAATTGTATTATTACTTAATGTTATACACATTCGACATTTATAATCCCTTTTTTTCAGGTATAATGTGTTATCTTTTTCCTATCTTATCCCTACACATGAACAATCCTTTTACTTTATAATATGTTACATTTAAAAAAAAAAAAAGAAATTCATTTGACATGCAATTTTAAGTAACACAAAACATCTAAAGAATCTGTCTATATTTTTTGAGTAATTTATGCATGAAGGGGTTAAGGTTCTAGCACAGACCAGCCACAAGATGGCAGCACTGCTACATGTGGGTTGTGAGTAAAGGGTAGTTGCCACGTCCGGTTCCCAGTTCGAACTTGAGCTCAGGTTACTGTCTGTGCAGAGTTTCACACGTTCTCCTCATGTCCATGTGGGTTTCCTCTGGGTTCTCTGGTTTTCTTCCACCTCCCAAAAAAGGGGTTGGTAATTGGATCAGCCACTCTAAATTGCCTCTAGGTATGAATTAGTGTGTGTGTGTGAGATGCGCTGAAGTGACCTGAAGTCCTATCCAGGGTGTATTCCCATTTTGTGGCTCTGGATCCACCGTGACCCTGACTAGGATGAAGCACTTGCTGAAGATGAATGAATTATTGTAAGTATAAAAAAGGGCCTGCTTTGTGTGGGGTTTATTTCTTTGATCAGTATCATCAATCAAGGAAAACAAATAGCTGAATGTTTCACATCCAAGTTTCAGAAACGAATGAAAATCATTTTATTTTGCTTGAGATTGAAATGACATGAAAATATACTTGTTATATGCATACATAAGTGTATATTGCCACTACCGCTACCGATTAAATGATTCAGGGTGCTGTTACATTGCATGGACGTTTTGTGTGGTAATGCCGGACCCCATGTCATTCATTTTCTTCTTAAACTTCTTCTTCAGACACACCACACTCACTACCGTCACCACCACCATGACGGCAAAGACCACAACTGAGGACACGACCGCCGTCACCACACCGTCCTGGTTCGAACTCTTGAACTGACACCTGTCCCCATGGTACCACCAGTCATTACCTACGGCACACCTGCAGAGAGAAATAAGTAACGTTGAGCAACACTGTTTACCAGTCATTACAATAAATATTACCAATCATTAATAAATATAACCAGGTTCCTGAGAACAGTGGCAATGTTATCACAATTTTAGGTGTTAATTAGGAGACTGCCTTTGTGCTGATACGTACCTGCAGGCTGCTTTTACATCATTGTCAATAACACACACGCCATCATTTTCACATTTTACCGAGGCACATAGATCATGAGTAGGGGTCGTGGGGACGGCTGTCGGAGGGAGCGGCTGAGAAGGAACCAAGTTTGATATATCTACAGGACAAAAATGGGAAACACATAATTACAAAATGATGCTGGCATCTACATTAAGAAAAAAACAGACCTGCCAACCCTCTGAAGGGATAATAATGCATACACACACAGTACATTTTTGATATAGCCCTTTAACAAAACACTTGTCTAAGGTATAAACAGCGTAAAAACTATGTGCGTGTACACTGATCAGCCATAACATTATGACCACTGACAGGTGAAGTGAATAATATTGATTATCTCATTACGATAGCACCTGTCAAGGGTTGAGATATATTAGGCAGCAAGTGACCAGTCGGTTCTCGAAGTTGATGTGTTGGAAACAG